>CANXME010001443.1:600000-888393 GCA_948144175.1 Closterium sp. NIES-65 | reverse complement strand
GTGTTTGAAACACCGATGTACTGGACCCCTTCTCATTAATAAGACCAGCACTGAGAACAACAGGTTGAGGCGAATATCAGATGGGGTGCATCAACTGAGGGACTAGGCACCTCCACTGCCTCGGCATGGTTCACGCGACGGGGGTGGGCCCAGTTGGGAGGAGCTTGTTGGTGGAGACACCATGGACGTCGTACCACTCATCATCTCGCTTCTTGAAGCAAGTTGCCTCAGGGTGGTTGGTGCCTCCGCATTTCTGCCCCGCACGTGGGCCTTTCCTAATGATGTAGGGCATGGGGAAAGGAGTTGCGCCTTGGTCCTTGTTGGGAACGGAATGGGATTTCCAGGGGTGTAGCGCACAGCATTGACGGATGCTTGGGCTGCAAGGTCTTTTTTCGGCGGAAAGGAGAGCCGATGCGACTTTTTCGAAGGTGAGTTCCTTGGTGGGAAGTTGCTTGAGCATGGAGCTGGTGACATTGTAGGCCGGGTCAGTCCACAAGTAGGCCAGCTGCAGGTGCCTGTTTCGGGGAAAATGATCCCAATGTCCTTGAGTTCCTCATGGATGTTGCGGATTTCAGAGATGTAATCTGCCATGCCAGGGCATTCCTCAAGTCAGCCTGGAACATTCGAGGGATGAGGATGGCAACACCCACTGCTGTCTTGTCATGGAAACGGTCCTAGAGGTACTTCCAAATCGCATGAGCGGAACGAAAGGTGCGGTAGGATTTGACGAGCTCAACCGGAGTGTGGTGATGAAAACCCTAATAACTACTGCATCTGCCTGCTCCCCACACACTGAAATCAGTCTCGTACTTGGTGGTCTGAGCGTCAAGAGCGGCCTTCTCTGCGGCAGTGGCGCCTTCGCCAAGGGGATCGGGAGGGAGAGGCATTTTTCCTTGCCGCGGTTGAAGAGGATGTCCTTGAGGCAAATCCCCTTCAGTTCTGTGCTAAGGGGTGCTTCTCCACCCCATAGCACCATTCTCCAAAGTTGGTGCTCGTGCCGTTGGGAGCGAGGTTGAGAATGATGAGGTTTCCGACTAGGGTAGAAGTTGAAGTCGCCATTCGCGCGGAGCGCAGCGCTAAAGTCAACGATACGAAGCGGAGCGAAGCGGAGCGAAGTTCAATTTCGCCAATAAGATTGCGATTCCTGTTCTGCTTCTATGCTTCGCCGATGACCCCTTTTCAACTGCGCCAATGACCTGTTCCCCGCGCTGACCCTTGCTGACCTGCGCTGCGCCGCTGAACCTGCTCTGCTACGCCGCTGAACCTGCTCTGCTGCGCCGCTGAACCTGCTCTGCTGCGCCGCTGAACCTGCTCTGCTGCGCCGCTGAACCTGCCCTGCTGCGCCGCTGACCTGCTCTGCTGCGCCGCTGAACCTGCTCTGCTGCGCCGCTGAACCTGCTCTGCTGCGCGCCGCTGAACCTGCTCTGCTGCACCGATGAAAACCTGCTGGAAGTTTAGAATGTGAGAAAATTGCCACGGAAATTTGAAATTTCAGAGCTTACGATGAAGGAAATTGACGGAGAAATGTGCCGCCGTGGAAATCGGAAATGCACGTAGACGGAGCGGGAAAGCGCTTTGACCAGTGCGACGATGTGAAGACGAAAAACGCTAAGCGAAGAAGGCGTGAACCGAGACACCATAGCCGAGAGGAAGAGAATGATCGCGACGCCAAGGATCGGATTCCGCGTGAGCGGAATTTGCTAGCTCGATACCATGATAGAATGGAACTGAACTTATTGATTAGGAAAGAAGGCACTAGGCCTTAAGTACAAACGAGGTTGGGATGGGCAAGGCGAGGGAAAAGATGGGATGGGGATCCTAGCAAATCTCCAATTGGTGAGTTGGCAGATTTGCAGGATTACGAGGGAATCCCAACCAAATAGGGTTGGGATCACAAACTACACCCAACCTGCAAATAACCTACGCGATATAGAATATAGTACACAAAGTGTTGACAGCCTAATTCTAGCACCTGATGATGGTTGGCCACGTGCCTGAAGATGCGCGCAGCCAAGAGAGAGGGAGCCGTCAAAAGAGAGGGAGCTGTCAAAAGAGAGGGAGCCGTCAAAAGAGAGGAGCCGTCAAAAAGAGAGGGAGCCGTCAAAAGAGAGGGAGCCGTCAAAAGAGAGGGAGCCGTCAAGAGGGGAGGAGCAGTAAAGAGGCAAGGAGCAGCCAAGAAATAGGGAAGTTGTGGGGAAGGGGGTAGGATGGCCAAGGTGGAAATGAATGAAGAGCGAGGAGTACAAAGGAGGGGAGGAAGCATGGCAAGAGGGGGAGCATGGCAAGAGGGGGGAGCATGGCAAAAGAAAAGAAAGGAGCATGAGTATCTTCTTTCATGCTGCAAAAGAAGGGAGCATGTGTATCTTCCTTTCATGCTGCAACAGAAAGAAGAGAGCATGTGTATCTTCCTTTCATGCTGCAAAGCTGTACAACAACACTTCACCGTCAGGCTTCGCACCATCAAGATGGGGTTACCATCACTTGCCAGCCCATGCCATCACATGCCATCCCATGCCATCACATGCACATCCCATGCCATCACATGCCATCACATGCCACCACATGCATCCAGCCATCCTGCCATCACATGCCATCCTGCCATCACATGCCATCCTGCCATCACATGCATCCTGCCATCACGTGCCCCTCACCCAGCCTTACAAAGACTGCAGGTTGTGCAGCTGGGAGAGCTCGTCTGGTAGCGAGGGGAGTAGAAGGGCTTTTGGACAAATGCCTGAATGCACCATGCGTCCACCATGCGTGAATCATCCACCATGCATGCACCATACAACCAACCATGCATAAACCATCTATGCACCATCCATTATGCATGCATCATCCATGCGCCATGTATGCACCATGTATGCACCATGCATGCAGCTTCCATGCACCCATCCATGCATCATCCATGCACCATCCATGCATGCACCATCCATGCACCATGAATGTGGAGGGTTTAGCAAACATCAGTGGGCGCTGCAGGGCAGAGAGGTCTGTTGACCAGAGGCTGAAGGAAAGAAACGAGTGGCAGGAGATAGAATGGAGTAGGAGCTGCACGCAGTGCAGGTGGGAGCAAAGAGTTCATGGCGATGGGGTGTGAGAGGAAAGATGGGGTGTGGAGGGGAAAGATGGGGTGTGAGGGGAAAGATGGGGTTGTGAGGGGAAAGATGGGGTGTGAGGGGGAAGATGGGGTGTGACGGGTCATATCGGATATGAGGGGTGACATGGGATATGAGTGGTGACATGGGATATGAGGGATGACATGGGATATGAGGGTTTAGGGACATGGGAATGGAGTAGGGAGCTGCACGCAATGCAGGTGGGAGCAAAGAGTTCATGGCAATGGGGTGTGAGAGGAAAGATGGGGTGTGAGGGGAAAGATGGGGTGTGAGGGGAAAAATGGGGTGTGAGGGGGAAGATGGGGTGTGACGGGTCATATGGGGATATGAGGGGTGACATGGGATATGAGGAATGACATGGAATATGAGGGGTGACATGGGATATGAGGGGGTGACATGGGATATGAGGGGTGACATGGGATATGAGGGGTGACATGGGATATGAGGGATGACTTGGGATATGAGGGGTGACATGGGATATGAGGGGTGACATGGGATGTGAGGGGTGACATGGGATATGAGGGTGACATGGGATATGAGGGGTGACGGGTGACATGGGATATGAGGGGTGACATGGGATATGAGGGGTGACATGGGATATGAGGGGTGACATGGGATATGAGGGGTGACATGGATATGAGGGGTGACATGGGATATGAGGGTGACATGGGATATGAGGGGTGACATGGGATATGAGGGGTGACATGGGATATGAGGGGTGACATGGGATATGAGGGGTGACTGGGATATGAGGGATGACATGGGCTATGAGGGGTGACATGGGCTATGAGGGGTGACATGGGATATGAGGGGTGACATGGATATGAGGGGTGACATGGGATATGAGGGGTGACATGGGATATGAGGGGTGACATGGGATATGAGGGGTGACAATGGGATATGAGGGATGACATGGGATATGAGGGGTGACATGGGATATGAGGGGTGACATGGGATATGAGGGGTGACATGGGATATGAGGGGTGACATGGATATGAGTGATGACATGGGATATGAGGGGTGACATGGGATATGAGGGGTGACATGGGATTGAGGGGTGAGATGGGATATTGAGGGGTGACATGGGATATGAGGGGTGACATGGGATATGAGGGGTGACATGGGATATGAGGGGGTGACATGGGATATGAGGGGTGACATGGGATATGAGGGGTGACATGGGATATGAGGGATGACATGGGATATGAGGGGTGACATGGGATATGAGGGGTGACATGGGATATGAGGGGTGACATGGGGTATGAGGGGTGACATGGGATATGAGGGGTGACATGGGATATGAGGGGTGACATGGGATATGAGGGGTGACATGGGATATGAGGGGTGACATGGGATATGAGGGGTGACATGGGATACGAGGGGTGACATGGGATATGAGGGGTGACATGGGATATGAGGGGTGTTAGAAATAGTCAGTCAACACTTTGTACTATATTCTATATCGGTTAAGTTACTTTGTAGGTTGGGTGTAGACTTGTAATCCCAACCCTATCTGGTTGGGATTCCCTAGTAATCCTGCAAATCTGCCAACTCACCAATTGGAGATTTGCTAGGATTCCCATCCCATCCTTTCCCTAGCTTTGCTCAACCCAACCGTGTTTGTACTTAAGGCCTAGTGCCTTCCTTATCAAGAAATCAGTTCAGTTCCAATTCTATCATGGTATCGAGCTAGTAAATTCCGCTCACGCGGAATCCGATCCTTGGCGTCCTGATGGTTCTCTCCTTCTAGGCTATGCCTATTTCGGTTCCCGGCTCCTACGCTTAGCGTTTTTTTCAGAAACTTCACATCGTCGCTCCGGTCAAGCGCGCATTCGGTTTCCTTCATCGCGCATCTTGTTTTTCAACGGCGACATTCTCAGTTTTCGACTTCCTTCATCGTAAGCTTCTGGTTTTAAATCTCCGTGGCAATTTTCGCATCTTCTTAACTTCAAACAGGTTTTCAGCGGCGCAGCGGAACAGGTCCAGCGGCGCAGCGGAACAGGTTCAGCGGCGCAGCGGAACAGGTCCAGAGGCGCAGCAGAACAGGTTTTCAGCGGGGCAGCAGAACAGGTCCAGCGGCGCAGCAGAACAGGTCCAGCGGCGCAGCGGAACAGGTTCAGCGGCGCAGCGGAACAGGTCCAGCGGCGCAGCAGAACAGGTTTTCAGCGGCGCAGCAGAACAGGTCTAGCGGCGCAGCAGAACAGGTTCAGCGGCGCAGCAGAACAGGTCAGCGGTGCAGCAGAACAGGTCCAGCGGCGCAGCAGAACAGGTCAGCGGCGCAGTAGAGAAGCGGAACAGGGGCAGCAGCGAAGCAGAATAGGGGGCATCGGCGAAGCAGTATAGCAGGGTATATTACGGACATTCTATTGTCAAAATCGCGTTTCGGACTTCCTCAATTTCCAAAATCCGCTTCGTTCCGCTACGTATCGGAGACTTTAGCGCTGCGCTCCGCGCGAAATGGCAACTTTAACTTCCACTCTCGTCGGAAACCTCATCATCCTTAACCTCGCTCCCAACGGCACGAGCACCAATTTCGGGGAGTGGTGCTATGGAGTGGAGAAGCACCTTCTTAGCTCAGAGCTCAAGGGGATTTGCCTCAAGGACATCCTCCTCAACCACCGCAAGGGGAAGATGCCTCTCCCTCCCGATCCTCTCGGCGAAGGCGCCACTGCCACAGCCAAGCTTGCTTTCGACGCTAAGACCACCAAGTATGAGACGGACTTCAATCTCTGGGAGCAGGCAGATGCGGCAGTGATTAGGGTTTTCATCACCACCACCCCAGCTGAGTTAGTCAAGTCCTACCGCACCTTCCGCTCTGCGCATGACATTTGGAAGTACCTCCAGGATCGTTCTCATGACAAATCTGCCGTGGGAGTTGCAATCCTCATTCCTCGCATGTTCCAAATCCTCCTTGAGGAATGCTCGGGCATGGCAGACTACATCTCTGAAATCCGCAACATCCATGAGGAGCTCAAGGACATTGGGATCACCTTCCCCGAACAGGCACCTGCTGCTAGGCTTCTCGTTGGACTCACCCCGGCCTACAACGTCACCAGTTCCATGCTCAAGCAGCTCCCCACCAAGGAACTCACCTTCGAGAAAGTCGCTTCGGCCCTTCTCTCTGCCGAAAAGGACCTTGCAGCCCAGGCATCCGTCAATGCTGTGCACTACTCCCCTGGCATCCCATTTCGTTCCCAGCAAGGCCAGAGACGCAACTCCTTTCCCCCATGCCAGTACCTCATTAGGAAGGGTCCACGTGCGGGGCAGAAATGCAACGGTACCAACCACCCTGAGGCCACTTGCTTCAAGAAGCGAGATGACGAGTGGTATGACGTCCACGGTGTCTCCAAGGACAAGCGCCCTCCCAACTGGGCACCACCCCGTCGCGTGAACCAGGTCGAGGCAAGTAGAGGAACCGGCTCAGGCATTTGCTAGTGCCCCATCTGATGTTCGCCTTAACCTGTTGTTCTCTGGTGCTGGTCTTATTAATGAGAAGGGGTCGCAGTACATCGGTGTTTTCAACCACACAGGGAATTGAGTTCATACTAGACAGTGGTGCCACCCACACAATGCTTAAAGACCAAACCGCCTTCGTTCCCTACCAGGCTCCCACCTCACTCCTTGGAGCCAATTCTAGTTTCTCCATCCAATGCCATGGGTCCTCCACAGTTTCCTGTCCAGCTTTCCCATCCGGCACAGGCACTGGCATTTGTGCCCCAACCCTCCGCTACAACCTTCTTGAACAGCGGGAAATCCAACACGCAGGCGTGATCACCATCTTTCCCAATGATGTTGACTACTGTGACATGTTTGACGCCAAAACCGGACTCCATCTTGCCCGCTTCACCCTCAACTCCAACAACCTGTACACACTAGTTGTACCTCCCGTTCAAACATGCTCCCTCACCAACCTTCCGCTTCCATCCTCATACTCCCCCTCATGTCACTACCACCTCCTCACTGACAAGACTATGCTATTTCATAACCGCCTTGGCCACATCAACTTCCGCGCACTTTCAGACCTTGCCACCAAACAACTCCTTCATGGGCTTGCCCGCCTCACTTCCACAACCCCCCTCTCTTTCTGGACCGCCTTGCCTTGACTGTTGCACAGAGCAAGCTTCGGGAACAGCCCCATCCTCCCACTAAGTCCAACTCTACCGCACCTCTCGATCGCGTACACATGGACCTTTGGGGTCCAGCTCCTGTTCGTTCCCGTGGCGGACACTTCTATTTCCTTGTCATCATTGATGACTATTCCCGCTATGTGTCCGTTCACCTTCTCACCGCCAAGTCTGAAGCTCCATCCATCATCATGGAATGGGTCAGGCAGGCTCATTCACACTTCAAAACAAAAATCAAGATTCTTCACTCTGACGGTGGCAGTGAATTCCGCAACAACACTCTCAAAGCTTTCTGCTCTACTGAGGGTATTCGTCAGACCTTCACTCTCCCAGATAGCCCTCAACAGAACGGTGTTGCTGAGAGCCGAAACCGCATCCTGGTGCAGATTGTTCGCTGCCTCCTCACTCATGCTTCCGCCCCTCCCTCTCTTTGGGGATACGCCATGCTCCATGCTGTCGCCCTCCACAATCTCCATCCTCATCCTCACCACACCCACACCACCCCCGCAGAGCTGTGGACGGGTCAAAAGCCGTCCGTCCGCCCTCTTCGTGTATGGGGGTGCACTTCCTAAGTCCTCCTCAACTCCCAAACCTGTCGTGCAGCTGGCGGCAAGCTTGCTCCGAAAACAATCACGTTCGTGTACCTCGGGCACAACTCGGACTCGCCAGACTACCTCTTCCTCCATCCTTCCACCAACAAACTCTATCGTAGCCGAGATGTTTTCTTCGATGAATCCCACCCATTCTACCCCTCCTCCACAGTTTCTCCTTCTCCTCCGCCTCCTTCTCTTACTTGGGCTGACTTTGACAGCCTTCCTCCTGCCACCACTCCATCTCCTCTTCCCGCTCCCTCCACAGTTTCCGACCCCCCGTCACCCGCTTCCCCATCTAGCACCACGCAGTCTCCCCCGCTCCTTCCCGCCCCCGAGCCCATTCCTCTCAAAACCTACCAACGCCGTTCTCCTGTTGCTGCTCCTCCTGATCCAGCTCTTGCTCCTGATCTGGCTCCTGCTCCTGATCTGGCTCCTGCTCCTGATCCAGCTGCTGCTCTTGATGCTGCCACTACACCAACTGCTTCTCCTCCTCCAGCTCCGCCTCCCTCCCCCATCGCTGGTCGCACCCGCTCGCACAAAGCTCCCAAGCCTCTTTCCCTTTCCATTCGTGTCTCTCTCAATCCTCCTCCTGTCGGGGGTGATTCTTCGCTCATGCCCTCCCTTCTTGAGGACAGACATGAGGAGTTGATTCAGATTGACTCAGCCATACACGCGCTCTACTCCCTCTTTCCAGATATCGCAGAATCTCCCACCCTCAACTTCTCGGACAACCCCTCCATTCCCACACCTCTCACCTACGCTGAAGCAGTTTCTGGTCCTCACGCCGCTCAGTGACTAGGGGCCATTGTCGCAGAGTGTGAGGCCTTCATTCACACAGGAACTTTCACAGATTTCTCTCCTCCCTCCGGCGTCAACATTGTGAAGGGAAAATGGGTTTTCCGGGTGAAACAACTTCCAGGCGAATTTCCTGTCTTCAAAGCCCGGTACTGTGCCAAGGGATTTACCCAAAAGCATGGACTGGACTTCTTTGAGACATTCTCTCCCACCGCCAAACCTCCCACACTACGCACCCTTCTCGATGTTGTCGCTCGAGATGACATGGAGGTTGACTGCATGGATGTTTCTTCTGCGTTTCTGCAAGGAATCCTTCGAGAGGAAATCTACATGGTGCGGCCCGAAGTATTTCCAGCTCCTTTTCGACCAGGCACTGTATGGAAGCTGAATCGACCAGTCTATGGCCTCAAGCAAGCACCCCGGGAAATGGCAAAACAAGCTCAAGAGCACCTTAGGGTCCCTCGACTTTCACCCATCCACTTCTGACCCCAGCCTCTTCATCCGAGCAACACCATCCCGCTTCTTCATCTTGGTTTATGTCGATGACATGATCCTTGTCACCAAGGATCAGACTGAGCTGGCAGCAGTCGAAACCGCACTTGGTGAGAAGCTGGCCATGAAGGATCTTGGGAAGCTTATGAACTATCTGGGCATGGAAATCACACGTGATCGCACGGCCCGCACCATCACCCTCTCTCAGAAGTTCTACATCAACAACGTTCTGACCATGTTCAAGATGCAGGAAGTAGCTTCAATGCCCACCCCACTCTCTCTACAGCACCAACTCACTGCAACCTATTCCCTCACCTGAGCCCTGTGATGAAGCTTATCCCGAGCTCGTTGGTTCCCTCATGTACGCGATGATGTGCACTCGACCAGACTTGGCCTATCAAGTCAGTGTCCTGTCTCGCTACGTTGCACCTAGTCGCTTCACGAGCCTCCACTGGTCTGCCGCCAAGCGGGTCCTCCGCTATCTCAAAGGCACATAGGACTATGTGCTCACTCTTGGCGGCTCTTCCCCTGTTCGCCTTGAGGGGTACAGTGACTCCTCCTATGCTAATGACCAGAGTGATCGGCGCTCTTCCCAAGGGTATTGCTTTACCCTTGGCAGTGGGGTTGTAAGTTGGCGCTCCACTCGGTCGTCTTCCGTCTCACTGTCGACCTGTGAGGCCGAGCTGTATGCCGGGACCATGGCTGCTTAGGAGGCCCGTTGGCTCTCCTTTTTGCTGGCAGAACTTGGGTATCCTCAACCAGCCCCAACGCTTTGGTGTGACAGCGAGAGCACCATTCATCTCACAAAGGACCCCGTCTTCCACGGCCGCACCAAGCACATTGAGGTCCGTCATTACTTTCTTCGTGAGCTGGTGCAGCGCGAGCAGCTGAAGGCTGAACACATTGCCTCCGACTGCAACCTTGCTGACTTGTTTACCAAGTCTCTTGTTCGCCAAGACCACTACCGCCTCCTCTCGTCCATAGGTGTTGGGCCGCCATGTGGCTGAAGTGTTGTCAGCCTAGGGGGTGTGTTACAAATAGTCAGTCAACACTTTGTACTATATTCTATATCGGTTAGGTTACTTTGTAGGTTGGGTGTAGATTTGCAATCCCAACCCTATCTGGTTGGGATTCCCTCGTAATCCTGCAAATCTGCCAACTCACCAATTGGAGATTTGCTAGGATTCCCATCCCATCCTTTCCCTAGCTTTGCTCAACCCAACCGTGTTTGTACTTAAGGCCTAGTGCCTTCCTTATCAAGAAATCAGTTCAGTTCCAATTCTATCAAGGGGTGACATGGGATATGAGGGGTGACATGGGATATGAGGGGTGACATGGGATATGAGGGGCGACATGGGATATGAGGGGTGACATGGGATATGAGGGATGACAAGGGATATGAGGGGTGACTGATAGGGGTGACATGGGATATGAGGGGTGACATGGGATATGAGGGGTGACATGGGATATGAGGGGTGACATGGGATATGAGGGGTGACATGGGATATGAGGGGTGACATGGGATATGAGGGGTGACATGGGATATGAGGGGTGACATGGGATACGAGGGATGACATGGGATATGAGGGGTGACATGGGATATGAGGGGTGACATGG
Organism: Closterium sp. NIES-65; assembly: GCA_948144175.1. Classification (NCBI taxonomy): domain Eukaryota; kingdom Viridiplantae; phylum Streptophyta; class Zygnematophyceae; order Desmidiales; family Closteriaceae; genus Closterium; species Closterium sp. NIES-65. Next base: position 877,653 of record CANXME010001443.1, on the reverse strand, counting down.
GATATGAGGGATGACATGGGATATGAGGGGTGACATGGGATATGAGGGATGACATGGGATATGAGGGGTGAAATGGGATATGAGGGATGACAAGGGATATGAGGGGTGACATGGGATATGAGGGGTGACATGGGATATGAGGGGTGACATGGGATATGAGGGGTGACATGGGATATGAGGGGTGACATGGGATATGAGGGGTGACATGGATATGAGGGGTGACATGGGATATGAGGGGTGATATGGGATATGAGGGGTGACATGGGATATGAGGGGTGACATGGGATATGAGGGGTGTTAGAAATAGTCAGTCAACACTTTGTACTATATTCTATATCGGTTAGGTTACTTTGTAGGTTGGGTGTAGATTTGTAATCCCAACCCTATCTGGTTGGGAGTCCCTCGTAATCCTGCAAATCTGCCAACTCACCAATTCGAGATTTGCTAGGATTCCCATCCCATCCTTTCCCTAGCTTTGCTCAACCCAACCGTGTTTGTACAAGGCCTAGTGCCTTCCTTATCAAGAAATCAGTTCAGTTCCAATTCTATCAAGGGGTGACATGGGATATGAGGGGTGACATGGGATATGAGGGGTGACATGGGATATGAGGGGTGACATGGGATATGAGGGGTGACATGGGATATGAGGGGTGACATGGGATATGAGGGGTGACATGGGATATGAGGGATGACATGGGATATCAGGGGTGACATGGGATATGAGGGGTGACATGGGATATGAGGGGTGACATGGGATATGAGGGGTGACATGGGATATGAGGGGTGACATGGGACGAGGCGCCACATGTACATGGTGTCGACGCAGAGTCGGGTGGAAGAACAACTCTGCAACCCTCATCTTGTTGCATCACTTACACTCATTCTCACCTCACTCACTCACTTACCACCTCACCCCCTCACCCTCCCACCCAGCAATTCGCTTCGCATACCCACCCACCCAGCCACCCAGCACCCAGCCACTCACCCACTCACCCACTCACTCCTCCCCCACCTGCTGCATCCCCTCCCCGAGTGCACTCACAGGCGAGTGAGCTGCTGCAGATGTCCCAAGGGAAAGGTGTTTCTGCCTTGGGTATCCGGGGGCAACCAAGGGAATGGATTGCAGTACCTCAACTCACTGCAGCCAGAGAGGCAGCACACGCAAAGATGGTGGAGAGGCGGTAAGAACATGGGTGGGTGGATGGATTGGAGTTCATAGGAGTAAGGGGGAAAGGATGGACACAGGGGTAGGGGCAGAAATGTAGTGAAACGGAGGAAACATGAGGAGAGGTACCACAGAGGGTGATGTGGGTGAGACAAGATAAGAGAATGGAAGAGACGGCAGGCAAGACAAAGGAAGCTGTGTTCAGTCAATCAAATGCAATGCAAGTCAGTCACATGCAAGTCAGTGCAGGCAAAGACATGTCTGTCCAAGTGATGATAAGTGAGAAATGTACCAGCGAGGACAATTATTTCATCACAAGCAAGGACAATTCATCACAAGCATGGACAATTCATTAAAAGCAAGGGACAATTCGTTACAAGCCAATTCATTACAAGCAACGACAATTCATTTCAAGCAACGACAATTCATTACAAGCAACGACGATTCGTTACAAGCAACGACAGTTCATTACAAGCAACGACAATTCATTACAAGCAACGACAATTCATTACAAGCAACGACAATTCATTACAAGCAACGACGAATCATTGGGGTGAATTGGACCATGGGGGAGAATTAGTGAGATAGCAGCAGTCTCACAGGTCTTTGAGATAGGGCAATGCGAGGAGAGCAGGGGTCAGTGGGCCGATGCGGGCGCACTGGTCAATGGAGCTGTGGGAAGAGAAGGATGGAATGGATGGAGGGAGAAGGATGGAATGGAAGGAGGGGGAAGAAGGGCATGGAAGGAGGGGGAGGAACAGCATGGAAGGAGGGGGAGAAATGGCATGGAAGGAGGGGGAAGAATTGAAGTCGACTCAAATATGGGCTTCATAGAGTCGAAGGAAATGGAATCAGAGGTAACGGCATGCCATCCATGCTTGCTACGCAATGCAGGTTGTACATTGCAATGGCATGCTTGCAATGCAATGGCATGCTTGCATTGCAATGGCATGCTTGCATTGCAATGGCATGCTTGCAATGCCATGGCATGCTTGCAATGCAATGGCATGCTTGCATTGCAATGGCATGCTTGCATTGCAATGGCATGCTTGCAATGCCATGGCATGCTTGCAATGCAATGGCATGCTTGCATTGCAATGGCATGCTTGCATTGCAATGGCATGCTTGCAATGCCATGGCATGCTTGCAATGCAATGGCATACTTGCAATGCAATGGCATGCTTGCAATGCACTGGCATGCTTGCAATGCAATGGCATGCTCGCAGTGCAATGGCATGCTTGCAGTGCAATGGCATGCTTGCAGTGCAATGGCATGCTTGCAGTGCAATGGCATGCTGGCAATGCAATGGCATGCTCGCAATGCAATGGCATGCTCGCAATGCAATGGCATGCTCGCAATGCAATGGCATGCTCGCAATGCAATGGCATGCTCGCAATGCAATGGCATGCTCGCAATGCAATGGCATGCTCGCAATGCAATGGCATGCTCGCAATGCAATGGCATGCTCGCAATGCCGCAATGGCATGCTCGCAATGCAATGGCATGCTCGCAATGCAATGGCATGCTCGCAATGGCATGCTTGCAATGCAATGGCATGCTCGCAATGCAATGGCATGCCTCGCAATGCAATGGCATGCTCGCAATGCAATGGCATGCTCGCAATGCAATGGCATGCTCGCAATGCAATGGCATGCTCGAATGGCCATGCTCGCAATGCAATGGCATGCTCGCAATGCAATGGCATGCTCGCAATGCAATGGCATGCTCGCAATGCAATGGCATGCTCGCAATGTAATGGCATGCTCGCAATGCAATGGCATGCTCGCAATGGCATGCTTGCAATGCAATGGCATGCTCGCAATGCAATGGCATGCTCGCAATGCAATGGCATGCTCGCAATGCAACGGCATGCTGGCAATGCAACGGCATGCTTGCAATGCAATGGCATGCTTGCAATGCAACGGCATGCTTGCAATGCAACGGCATGCTTGCAATGCAACGGCATGCTTGCAATGCAATGGCATGCTTGCAATGCAATGGCATGCTTGCAATGCAATGGCATGCTTGCAGTGCAATGGCATGCTTGCAGTGCAATGGCATGCTTGCAGTGCAATGGCATGCTTATAGTGCAATGACATGCTTACAGTGCAATAGCATGCTTACAGTGCAATGACATGCTTACACTGCAATGACATGCTTGCAGTGCAATGACATGCTTACAGTGCAATGACATGCTTTTAGTGCAATGGCATGCTTACAGTGCAATGACATGCTTACAGTGCAATGACATGCCTACAGTGCAATGACATGCTTACAGTGCAATGACATGTTTTTAGTGCAATGACATGCTTACAGTGCAATGACATGCTTTTAGTGCAACGACATGCTTACAGTGCAATGACATGCTTACAGTGCGATGACATGCTTACAGCGCAATGACATGCTTACAATGCGATGACATGCTTACAGTGCGATGACATGCTTACAGTGCGATGACATGCTTACAGTGCAAAGACATGCTTACAGCGCAATGACATGCTTACAGTGCGATCACATGCTTACAGTGCGATGACATGCTTACAGTGCGATCACATGCTTACAGCGCAATGACATGCTTACAGTGCGATCACATCCTTACAGTGCAATGACATGCCCATTGACATCACACTCCACGCAATCCATGTTGTTGCAATCCGTGCCTCTGCTCCATGTCCTCATACCCGGCGCATCCTTCCGAACTAGATTCTCCAAAGCTTCCACTGCCATCCATCAATGTTATCCATCCATGCCATCCATCCATCCATGATCCATCCATCCATCCATCCATCCATGATTCATCCATCCATGCCATGCCATCCATCTATCCATGGCATGCATCCATCCATGGCATGATGCCTCTCACCCATGCCATGCCATAAAACGTGTTGGGAAGATACCAAGGGAGAGGCGCGAGAAACAGGGAGAGGGAAGAAGGATCGAGGAGGGGATGGCAGGAGGGAAAGCTGCAAGCAGCAGTGATGGGTAGTTGCCGGTACGGACTTATGTTGTGCTTGCTGAATAGGTGGAGGGAAAAATGTGTGTCCAGCACGGCTTACTCTCAGCGTCCAGCACGGGTGCAGCGCGAACGAGCCGCGACATGCAGCAGCACGCCACCACCAGCGCCACCACCGCGGCCGCTCTCGGTACCACGACGTCTCCGCGCTTTCCCATCGCGGCCCACATCGATTGTTCCGCGCGCGTTTTCCCGTGTGCTCGCCGCACGCGCTGCCCGTCGCCCGTGTTAGAAGTGGTTCGCCGCTGCACCGACTCTAGAGCATGAAAACGACAGAACAGGACACTTGGAAATTGCCTTACCTATGGCGGTGGGAGAGAATAGGCTGGAATAACGAGTTCTGACGGTGGGAAGAGTTAGGTGAGAGATCCTGAGGAAGAGCTGGTGAAAACGAGGGTTTGAGGAGGAAGAGAAGGGAGAACGTTCTGGACCGCCAGAATTTTCCCAACCTTTCTGGAGGCGGTGTTCGGTGGAGTTGAAGAAAGTCGGTTTCACCGACGGTTCAGTTTGAATTTCGGTTTTCAATGCCGGTTACTGTTACGAAATTCGGATTCGCGACGAGGCGCGTTACGCGAGGCGCACATTGAAATTCGGATTTCAGATTGCTTAAATATCATGTTCTGTTTTCCTCATTGTATCAATTTTTCATAGTGAAACTTTCTGTTTGCAACCTGGGTTGGAAAGCAACCTGATTTCTCAACTTTCAGATCCAGTTTGGAGCCCGCTACTGCTACTTTCGTGACCTGCTAAGTCACGTACTCACTACGTTTAAGTCTCAGAGCTGGTATCAGAGCTGGTTATAGTGCGTTTCAAGCATTCAAGAAGGGCCAAGACAAGTTCCTGCATCATGCCGAATGGGGATGGTGAGGCAAGCTCGGGTTCTTCAGTCAGTGCTGAAGTTCCCCAAGTCCAAGCCCTCTTGGAGGCCCTTACACAAGGGCACGTGGTGGCCAGGCCAACGATTGGCCTGAGCGAGGCGCAACGGTTCAATGGCAACAACTACAGCACATGGCGACTTAAGTTCATGCGGAGGGCAAGAGAAGTTGATATCTGGCCCCTCTACAAAGCGGACGAGGAGACAGAGGAAGGAGTACCTCCACCTGCAACGGCAACGGCACAAGAAAAGAAGACATACAAGAAGAAAAGTTTGCAAGCTTTCTTCCAACTGTGTCACTCAGTTTCGGACTCCATCGCTGTGGGGCTGGACCAGTTTGCGGACGAAATCAATTCAGCACAACGTGCATGGGCATACATGGAAGCGGTATATCTCGGACGGAGCGACACGAATTTGACTGCAGTGAGAAAGAAACTGCTGCTGCTTGCAATGGAGCCAACGGAGAAGATCATTGACTACGTGAATCGAGCCAAGAGCTACAACGATGATCTCACAGCAATGGGGGCGCCCGAATCAGAGAAGCACATGATGGGATACATCATCAGCGGCCTACCCAAGGAGTGGACAGCAGAGATCGGAATTCTTACCTGCAACACGCCCAAGGATATGACCCAGCTGCTCGAGACCCTCCAAGCGCTGGAGCTGGTCAAATCTGACCTGGAAAGGAGGGAAGCAGTGGCAACGGCAGCAGAGGTCAACAGGCCTGCAAATCTGAATGCAACTGCAACACCAAGGGATTTTGGCAACTGCTACAACTGCGGGAAGAAGGGGCACAAAGCTGCCGACTGTTATTCCAACCCCCATGGAAGGAACTACAAAGGGAAAGGACAGTGGCAACAACACAACGATGCAAGGCGTGGAGAAGGCTACAAGGCAAGCGGAGGTTTCAATGGAAATTGTAACCATTGCAGCAAATATGGGCACAAAGCTTCCGATTGCTACAACAACCGATTTAGCAGAAACTTCCGAGGAAAGGAGCTGCAACAACAAAGACCAGCAGCAGCAGCGAAGACAAACCTGGTGGAGGCACCTGCAGCAGTGGAAGAAACGCCAAAGGTGGACGCCATCCTTGGAGGCGCCCACAAAGCCAACGTTGCTCGAGCATCCGAGGTGTGCCTGCTGTCAAAAGGATTCAAGAAGACGGCTTGGTTTATGGACAGCGGGTGCACACAGCACATGACGCACCGCGCTGATTGGCTACGCGACTACCGGGAATCCGGAGTCCCTTACGTCCTACTCGGGGATGAAGGAAAACTTCAAGTGCAAGGAGAAGGGGACCTCATTTTACAGAGCCCCTATGGGGAGCTGAAAATGGACAACGTTCTCCTGGTGGAGAAGCTGTCCCTCAACCTGATAAGTCAAACGCAACTGGACAGCAGTGGTTGCAAGACGTTCAGTGACAACGGAAAGCTGTGGGTGTTCGGTCCCGACTGGCAACTGCTAGCGGAAGGCGCACGGACTCAAGGACTCTACGAGATGAAGCTGAAGGAGCAAGACTCGCGTGAAAACAAGGTCACCTATCAACCTGAACCTGAAGAGGGGAAGAAGGCCCGAGAAGACCTACGTACCATGCTGGAAAATACTGCAGTGACCGAACTGCAGCAGCTGAAGCTTCCCGTAGCAGCAGCGGCGGAAGCGGTTGATATCAATCTCCTGCACAAAAGGATGGGGCATGCGAACACTCAACGGATCAAGGAAATGATGAAGAAAAACATGGCAGCGGGAGTGAAGGTGACTGGAGCTGAGGAAACCCACACGAAGTGCGACTCATGTATCGAAGGGAAAGCTACCAAGGCTCCCCATCCAAGACATGGACCGAAGGAGCCATATGGGGCAATGGAAGTGGTAGCAGCGGATGTATGCGGTCCCATGAGAGTCACATCACGACATAGCAGCAGATACTTTGTCACGTTCACAGACATCGGCACAAGACTCACATGGGTGACGGAACTTATGGATAAAACTCAGGTTTTTTCGAGCTTTGTGGACTGGTTGGCGGAAGCTGAACGGCAAAGCGGCAAGCAGCTGAAAGTACTTCGAACTGACAATGGTGGGGAGTTCATCAACAAGGAGTTCAACGACTACCTGAAAGCCAAGGGAATACGACGGCAGCGTACTATTCCCCATACCCCTCAACACAACAGTGTTGCGGAACGGGTGAACAGGACACTGCTCAACAGCGTGCGAAGCATGATAGCGGACAGCAAGCTACCTCTAACCTACTGGGGAGACGCGCTGGGTATGGCTTGCTGGCTGAAAAATCGCCTACCGACAAAGGGACTTGTAGCGGACAAGACACCTCACGAAGCATTCTACAAGCGGAAACCTAACCTGAAGTTTCTTCGAGTATGGGGCTGCATGACGCAATACAGGCCCTCTGCTGGAGCTGATCACAAACTCCTGCCAAGAGCACGTTGGGGGGTGCACTTAGGGACATGCCCGGAGAGCAAAGGCTGGATTATTAAAGACGTGGAGACTGGGATCGTTCTGGCGACCAGGGATGTCACATTCTACGAAAACCTCAGCTACGTGGACTGGAAGGCAAGCAACACGGGCACAACTCCAAGGACAGCACCTGCCATACCTCAACGAGCGGAGGAACTGCTTGAAGATGCCCAAAACAAAGGCTTGGGGACAGCGAACAACGAAGGGGAAGAAGATGAAGAAGAACATACCCAAGCTGGAGTGGAATGGGTGTGGGAGCCAACGGAGGATAAGCTCGACAACAGTGATATGGAAGCGGCGCCTGCAACTCCACTTCTGTCAAAATCAGCGAGCGACAAAGATGGAGACATTGGAGAGGATGAAGCTGAACAAGCAGATCAGTCAAGTACCGAGGGAAAAAGCGACCCGTGGGAATTTTTCGAGACGAGCAACAATGACAAAGGAGCTGCAGAGATTGACACCTTGCTGCAGGATGGAGCCATTCTTATTGGGAGAGAGGAAGACGGCACAAGCACGGAGAAAGCAGGGGAGATGGCAGCAGACACGGGTGCAAGTGATGCTTCGGTGAAAGGAGAGGAGCTGGGAAGGGGGAAGCGGACGAAGAAACCAAATCTAAAATACCAACAGGTCCTGATGACATGCTGGAAAGACGTGCACACTCACCTCCTCCTCACCTCAACGGTGACAGCGTTGATTACCAAGGAAAGGAGAGAGACTTACAATCTGCCGCATGAACCCTTGAGCATGGAGGAAGCACTCTCTGGACCATACAAGGAGCAGTGGAAAGCAGCTATACAAGAAGAGTTGGACACTCTTGCGGAAAGAGGCACTTGGAAACTCGTCCAAATGCCCGAAGGGAGGCATGCCGTTGGCGTCAAGTGGATTTTCAAGATAAAAACAGGGGATAAGGGGCAGCTGGAGAGGTTCAAAGCACGGCTGGTGGCAAAAGGTTATACGCAAGTGGAGGGGATCGACTACACGGAGACATATGCACCAGTCAGCAAATTGACTACAGCGCGGACACTCTTCAAGATCGTTGCGGTACGCAACTACATCATGGTTCAACTTGATATCAAGAACGCTTTCCTCTACGGAGAACTTGAAGAGGACATCTACATGGATCAGCCTACAGGAATGGAGGACGGGACTGACAGGAAATGCAAACTGCTGAAAGCGCTCTATGGGCTGAAACAGAGCCCTCGAGAGTGGTACAAGGCTATGGATGCACGCCTACTCGAAGGGGGAATTCAGAAAAGCAAATGCGACAGGGCGTTTTACTGGAAAGGCGAAGGAGAGGAGAAAGTCTACCTCCTACTCTACGTCGACGACATCCTAGTGGCTGGAGCTTTGGATTACAGAGTTGAGGAAGTGTGTACTCACCTTGCAGCCGTTTTTCAAGTGAAGCAGATCCCGAGAGCCACGTTGTTCCTTGGCATGAACCTGGAGCGGGACCGAGAAGGGAAGAAGCTGTTACTCTACCAAAAGAAGTATATTCATCGGTTGCAAGAAAGGTTTGGAACACGGGACTGCACCAAGGCAGTGACCACTCCGCTCAGCAGCCTGTCAGAGAAGGAAGTCAATCCAGAAGAAGAACTCATCCAGTGGGGCAGCAAGGAGCAAGCATTGAAGGCTTACCAGTCACGGGTCGGATCGGTGATGTACCCTGTCTCTTGTACGCGGGTAGACGGTGCACATGCTGCCAGCTTCTTGGGGCAGAACGTACTGCAGCCAGAAGGCCGAAAATGGAAGGAGATGCAGCGCACAATCACCTATCTGCAGCAACGGGGAGAAGAGGGACTACTATACGAAGGCGGAGAAGAAGCAATGGAGTTAATCGGATACGCTGATGCATCCCATGCATCAGACAAGAAGGACAGGAAGGGAGCTTTTGGATACGTCTTTCTCCTAGGCGGGACAGCAATCACATGGCAAGGGAAGAAGCTGAACGACATTGCACTCTCGAGCGCGGAAGCGGAATACATGGCGTTATTCTACGCATGCCAAGAAGGAGTGTGGCTAAGGCGATTGCTGCAAGAAATGGGAGTACGTGTGCAAGGTCCAACAACCATCAGATCTGACAGCAAATCGGCCATAGCATTGGCGAAAAACGACAACTGGCACGGGCGGACCAAGCACATGGACATTAAATATCATTGGGTGCGTGAACAGCTAGAGAAAAAGGCATTTACCTTTGAGTTCGTACGGACAGAAGATCAAGCAGCCGACTTCCTTACTAAGGTCCTTCCGAAGGCTAATTTCGAGCGCTGCAAGTACCTTGTTGGGATGCGTACCCTGCAGGACTTACAGGGGAGCAGGGTGGAGGAACAATGATTAAGATTTTCAGATCTAAGGTTGGCAGCAGCAAACCACAGGGGAGATTGTTAGAAGTGGTTCGCCGCTGCACCGACTCTAGAGCATGAAAACGACATAACAGGACACTTGGAAATTGCCTTACCTATGGCGGTGGGAGAGAATAGGCTGGAATAACGAGTTCTGACGGTGGGAAGAGTTAGGTGAGAGATCCTGAGGAAGAGCTGGTGAAAACGAGGGTTTGAGGAGGAAGAGAAGGGAGAACGTTCTGGACCGCCAGAATTTTCCCAACCTTTCTGGAGGCGGTGTTCGGTGGAGTTGAAGAAAGTCGGTTTCACCGACGGTTCAGTTTGAATTTCGGTTTTCAATGCCGGTTATGTGAAACTAACTGAACGGGAATGAATTGACTAAGTCAGAGTTGGGTACAAATACAACCCTAGCAAACTGTACCCCATATGTGCTACCCCACTATAGCCTACAAACATGCATCAGCTATAATAATCTGACACACCCCCATAGGCAAAGTGGGGGAGAACAAGGGGTCACAAGACCAGTCAAGCAAAGCAAAGCAAAGCAAGCTCAGGGTGGATCACAAAGTCACCACACAGTCCGAGCACAAGAGCAGGGCCAGAGGCCAGTTCACATGCAGGAGTACAGACATATATATAAAACTAGACAAGCAGGAGCAGGTATATATATGACAAAGTACAAGTAAAGTCAAGAAGAGAGCAAGTGAGGCAAGACAGGTACAAGACCCAGCTGGGTACAAAAGCGCTGATGGTCACAAGGCGCAAGTGCCTTGGTGAACACATCAGCAGTGTTGGCCTCAGAGGCCACGTAAGCAAGTCGCAACTGACCACGCTGCTGCAGCTCACGAGCAAGGAAGTAGCGGAGAGCAATGTGCTTCGTTCTGTGCTCCAAGCGCTGCTCTCGACACAAGGCCAGCATGGCCTTGTTGTCTACGTACAGCACTGGAGGAGAACGAGGCGGCTCTCCAAGGTCGGTCAGCAGGTAGGTGAGCCAGCGAAGCTCCTGTGCAGCCATGGCCCCGGCGTAGATCTCAGCCTCACAACTGGAGCCGAGAACCGAAGACGAGCGAGTAGACCGCCACGAGACAGAACCGGAACCAAGGCTGAAGGTGTAACCCTGTGACGACCGCTGCGTAGCCTGGTCGTCAGCCCAAGAAGCGTCCGCGTGGCCGGTAAGGACCACTGGACTCCGCCCTCCAAGCACTAGCCCCATGCCCGACGTACTGCACAGGTAGCGCAATACCCTCTTCGCTGCAGCCATGTGCTCCGGTCTGTGTCTCCCAGGAGCAACATAGCGTGCAAGAATGCTCAGAGGGTATGCAAGGTCAGGTCGTGTGCAGGTCATCAGGTACATGAGGCAGCCAACAAGCTCTACATACGGACCACTCGACTCTACGGACTCATCCGAAGGCAGAGCTGAGAGTGAGTGGCGAGTAGGCAGAGGAGTGGCCTGAGGCGAGGAGTACGTGAAGCCGAAGCGCTGAAGGACCTGCTGCACCATGTGTGACTGAGTCAGGGTAATGGTGCGACGTGCTCTGTCCCGAGTGATCTGCAAGCCAAGGTAGCTGCGCAGTTCACCCAGGTCTGTGCACGTGTGTCTCTTCAGCAGCTCGGACTTCACGTAGGCGAGTCCAGCAGTGTCCGCTGTGGCAAAGACCAAGTCGTCGACGTACACGAGGATGTAGAACGGCGGCAGGGAAGTGTCGGTGCGAAGAAACAGCGACGGGTCAGCAGTAGAAGGAGCAAACCCAAGAGCCGCAAGCGTAGTCCTCAGTGTGTCGTGCCACTCACGCGGTGCCTAGCGGAGACTGTAGACTGGCCGTCGGAGGCTCCACTGGGTGCCAGGAGGGAAAGTCCCAGTGAAGCCAGGCGGACGGCGCAGCCAGATCTCCTCGTGCAGGCTACCCTGCAGGAACGCAGTGCTGAAGTCGAGGGAGTGAAGCTCGTAGTCGCGCTGAGCGGCAATGTGCAGCAGCACCCGAAGAGTGGTCATCTTCGGGGTGGGAGAGAAGGTCTGAAAGTAGTCAACTCCCTGCCGCTGATTGAAGCCACGAGCCACGTAACGCGCCTTGAAGACAGGCGGGGAGCCCGGCGGCCGCTTCACCCTGAAGATCCACATGCCACTGACGATGTTCGCCCAAGGAGGGGGAACCGCGTCAACGTAGGTGCCTGTGGACTTCCAGGAAGCCATCTCTGCATCCATAGCTGCCTGCCACTGAGAGGAGTAGGGACCCTCTACGGCCTCCGCGTAAGAACGCGGAGTCGGGATGTCTAGTGCATCCGGGTCTCCCTCAGGGGCAAGCAGTACAGACGCGAGATGAGGTGAAGCAGCCGCTAGACACTGTAACTCCTCCTGCCTGTCCTCTAGGACGTCCGTGCCAAGGGCACACTCACCCCCGACGGACAGAGGACAGGCGGACTCAGACTCAGCGACAAGACGAGCAGCGTAGTCTAGACGACAGCGCGCAGCAAAGTCGACAAGCTCAGTGACAAGGGCAGACGCAGCAGACGACTCAAAGGAAGGGTCAGTGACTGCAGTAGCAAGGAGACGCGTGACAGTAGGACTGGCAGCACGAAGAGAGTCCGACTCCGGGTCGGCAAGAGCAGGAAGAGAGGAAGCAGGAGGAGAAGGCAAAGGGGCACGCAGAGGAGCAGTGGACGGACGCAGTGACATCCGGTGCGTGCCAGGGACAGGAGGAGGACGCTGACGCGACCCGCGACCACTAGCGCGCTCAGTACGAACAGGCGACGCAGGACGAGACGCAGGCTCACGACGCTCAGTAAGACCTCCAGTCGGACCAGCGTAGGGAGAAGGAGCAGGCAAAGGGGAGGCAGGCTGTAGCTGTGGCTGTGACCGAACAGGCTGTGGACCCTCTAAGGAAGCAGGAGGAGGTGCAAGACCAAGAACCTGCTGCAGGAGCGGAACGAAGTACGGTCGAGGCCGCACGGCGACACCAGAAACAGCAGGAACAGCACCAGTCCCCCCTTCAGGAGCACCCACGCCAGCAGCACCTCCAGCAGCACCTCCAGAAGCTCCAGAACCCCTAGCAGCAGCACCACGAGCACTGTCAGTCGGACCACCAGCGGCAGGCTCAGCGCCAACACCCTCAGCAGCACCAGCTCCAGGAGAACTCCAAGACCGAGCAGCTCCAGCACCCACAGTACGAGCACCGTCGGGACGCGCGGCAGCAGTACCCACTGCAGGCGAAGAACCACCAGCACCAGCAGCACGCCTCCAGCGTCTGGTAAACCACTCACGCAGCTCCTGTGGGGAGAGTGGCTCCCGGCGAGACGAAGCACCCCCAGGCTCAGCACCCCCAGGCTCAGCACCCCCAGGCACAGCACCCCCAGGCTCAGCACCCCCAGGCTCAGCACCCCCAGGCACAGCACCCCCAGGCTCAACACCCCCAGGCTCAGCACCCCCAGGCTCAGCACCCCCAGGAACAGCACCCCCCAGGCTCGACACCTCCAGGCTCAGCACCCCCAGGCACAGTACCCCCAGGCTCAGCTCCCGCAGCAGCACCAGAGTCACCAGTGACCTCGACAGGCTCGACCGCGTCTACCTGGGACACACCTGAAGGGGCAGGACCCTGAGGGGGGAGGGGGACTACCGGGGGGGGGCCTGGTACCAAGAAGAGCGGGGGCGGGGGGAGGGACGGAGTGCGGTAGGGGAAGAGGCGGTAGTAGGGTACCGACTCGTCGAACGTGACGTCCTGGGAGGACAGAACACGTCGAGAGGTGGGGTGGTAAAACTGCCACCCAGGGGCGTCGGGGGGGAACCCCAGGAAGACGCAGGGAGAAGCACGAGGGGACAGCTTGTCCGCAGACAGGTCGCGAACAAACGCCCGAGATCCCCAGACCCGGAACGCCGACGCATCGCCAACCTTCCCCGTCCACAGCAGGGCTGGGGAGGTCTCCGGTCGAGAGACCCTGGGGTGGAGGTTGATCTGGTGCGCAGCGTACCTGACCGCAAACGGCCACAGAAAATGGGGAGCAGCCGCATGCATCATGGACGTACGAGCGACGTCCATGACCATGCAATGCGGCGCTCAGCAATCCCATTCTGCTGTGGTGAGTCCGGAAGCGTGAAGGTCTGACGGATGCCTCGCACACGACATTAGGCACTCAGGAGGCCAGAGGAGAACTCTCCGCCCTTGTCCGAGTGCAGACGCAAAACAGGGAAGTCAGAGCCAAAGCTCCTCCGAAGCTGAAGACGAGCTGCGCGGATCCAGGCGATCAACACCTCAGTGACCTCACCCTTGCTGCGCAAGGGGAAGACTGTGGTGTAACGCGAGTAGTCGTCAACCACCAGCAGGAAGTAGCGCTCCTGACCCTGTCCACGGACGCGGGCTGGGCCCCACACGTCCATGTGAAGCGTCTGCAACGGGGCCTCTGTCGGAGGAAACTGGGAGGAGTGAGGGGCAGCACGCAGGCGCCCCTCGACACAGGGGACACAGGCAGGGCCAGGGCCCGGAGGAAGGGGAGGGAGGGACCGGGGAAGACCAGACACAAGGACCCGCGAGGCCATGCCTCTGAGCCGAAGCAGAGAGGGGTGGCCAAGGCGGTGGTGCCAGAGGAGGGTCTCGTGAGACAGACGACGACACGAACAGGGGGCAGACTCAGGACCAGACCTGGACGCTGCATCAAACACCTGACCAGACGAAGGGACTCTACCAGACGCAGCACCTGGAGGAGAAGCAGTGGTCAGTGTGTACAGGCTCGACCCTGGCCGACGTGTAAACGTAGCCAGGTGACGACCTGTATCCGCCTCCGTACAGTGGGTCACCCGCTGACGAGCAGGGGTGAACTGGTGGACACCTGCATCCTGGAGGTCAGCACCACTCACCAAGTTCGTCGAGAACGAGGGGAGGTAGAGACCAGTCAGGGTGCCAGAGGGGGCCGCTGGACACGGGAGGACAGTGGAGAAGCGAGACAGGACAGGTCCCCCAGAGGGGTCAGCCAGGGACACCGCAACCGGCCGACTCAGCGGCGTGAGAGTGGTGCGGTCCCTAAAGAAGGAGCGAGACGCTCCAGAGTCAAGGGTGAAGGTGTGAGAGGCCGAAGCCGACACAGTACCTGAGAGCGCGGACTCACCAGCACCTGAGAGCACAGACGCACTGGCACCTAGAGCTGCAGCCTCACTAGTACCTGACGCGGCAGTACCAATGCCCGGGTCGGGCGGGGAAACACCGGTAACAGTCATCCTCATCACTACCAGTCACAGCATACATAGCAGAGAGAATAGCATCAAAGTCAAGATCATAAATAGCTACTCCAGCCCTAGACAGCTCTCCCCAGCGGGGGATCTCAGCGGCCTCCGGAAACTGCTGACGCCAGGCGTCGGTCAGGCGGCCAAAGCAGCGACGGGCTGTGTGGGCGCCCCCACACCTCTCCCCCGCACGGTCACCGGTGCGAAGAACGTAGGGGCAGGGACCAAGTGCACCACCGCGCTGACGCTGCAAGTACCACTCACGGAGCTGCTGAGGGCCGGGGACGGTGCGAGAGCGCTGCTGCTGCTGCGGCTGCTGCTGCTGCTGCTGCTGCTGGCGCTGACCACCCCCAGAGCTGCTCCGCTGGGACGAGCCACTCCGACCCCCGCCTCCACCGCCACCCCCGCCTCCACCGCCACCCCCGTCTCCACCGCCACCTCCCCCACCAGGACCGTCGCTCCCACCGCTCCCACCGCCTCCTCCGCTACCACCTCCGCCGCCACCCTCCGCCTCCACCGCCACCACTAGTACCTCCACTCCCGCCACCACCCCCACCGCCACTCCCACTCCCCCCTCCACCCCCAGCGCCTCCTCCACCGCCCCCTCTAGCTCCACCCGCCCCCTTGCCCCCCTTGCCCTTGCCAGAGCGGCGTCTGCCGCTGGGGGCAGACGCCGCGCCGACCGACTCAAAACCAGCGAGGTCGGCCGCAGCGGCAGAGGCGACAGAGGGCAGCAGGGGGGAAGGACCACACCCCTCAAAGATGGGGGTGCGAGGGTCACCCCGAGAGGCCCCTACAGCGACAATACTCTTCTCAGCCGCTAGCAGGGACTCCTCAAGGAGGTCGATAGTGAGAGTGGTGGGACAGACAGAGAGAAACTGGTCCCTAACGACACGAAGGGACTCAGGGAGACGGGTGACGAGAAAGTAGAGAGTAATGTACATGGGAGGAGGGTTCGCAGCGCGGAACTCAGCAGGAAGGGCAGCACGGTAGCGGGTGTCACTAGCGCGGAGGTGGGTAACTAGGTCAGCAACAGTGGGAAAGGAAGCGAGGTCAGGGAAGAGAAACGGTAGCATGAGGCGGCTAAGGGTAGCGGAGGAAGGGGAGGAGTAGCGTGCAACTACAGCGTCGTACAAGGCCTGAGCGGTCTTGCACTGACTAAAGTGGGCACGCTCAGAGGAAGGGAGGGTGGCGACGCACAGCAAGACGTGCAGCAGCATCGCGGGTCGCCCACTTGGAGCGAGCAGTAGAGGCAGCATCAGCAGGCGGGGCAGGGACAGCGCCAGAGACAAAGTCAAAGAGAGAGACCTCATCTATCGCATCACACAGTAAGTACAGCTGCAGGTCTTCAATCCAGACGGCAAAGTCAATGGCCCTCCCCTCAGCGTCAAAAGTAAGAACATTGGGGGTGGCCATGGTAGCAGCTGAAAGTCTCACCGGGCTAGGAGAGTCGGGCAGGACAGCAGCAGGCAGCTCGGGCTGGGTCGGGCGGCTCGGGCGGCTCGGGCGGCTCGGGTAGCTCGGGTACCGGGGCGGCTCGGCTGCTGCTGGGGCGGCTCGGCTGCTGCTGGGCGGCGCGGCTGCTGCTGGGCGGCTCAGCTGCTGTTGGGCGGCTCGGCTGCTGCTGGGCGGCTCAGCTGCTGGGCGGCTCAGCTGCTGCTGGGCGGCTCGGCTGCTGCTGGGCGGCTCGGCTGCTGCTGGGCGGCTCAGCTGCTGCTGGGCGGTTCGGCTGCGGCTGGGCGGCTCGGCTGCTGCTGGGCGGCTCGGCGGGGCCGTCAGGGTGCAGCTGCGGGGCCGGGACAGGGGACGGCGGGGCCGTTAGGGTGCAGCGGCGGGGCCGGGACAGGGGACGGCGGAGCCGTCAGGTGGCGGGCCAGCAGGCGAGGTGGCGAGCCGTCAGGTGAGGCGGCGGGGCCGTCAGGTCAGGTGGCGGGCCAGCAGGTGAGGCGGCGGGGGCCGTCAGGTCAGGTGGCGGGCCAGCGGGTGAGGCGGCGGGCCGTCAGGTGAGGTGGCGGGCCAGCAGGTCAGGCGGCGGGCCGTCAGGTGAGGCGGCGGGGCCGTCAGGTCAGGTGGCGGGCCAGTAGGTGAGGCGGCGGGCCGTCAGGTGAGGCGGCGGGGCCGTCAGGTAAGGTGGCGGCGGGCCGTCAGGTGAGGCGGCGGGGCCGTCAGGTAAGGTGGCGGTCCAGCAGGTGAGACGGTGGGGCCGTCAGGTGAGGCGGGGGGGGCCGTCTGGTGAGGTGGCGGGCCAGAAGTCGAGGCGGCGGGCCGTCAGGTGAGGCGGCGGCCGTCAGGTAAGGCGGCTGCGGGGGCCGACAGAGGTGCAGCGGGGGGGGGCCTGCTGCAGCGACGAAGAGGCCGCGCGGCCGTCTTGAGGGCGGCGCGGCGCGGCAGAGCCGAGAGGGCGGCGCGGCGCGGCTGTAAGGGCCGCGCGAAGTGGGGCCTAGGCCGCGCGCGCGAAAAAAAATGAGTCGCGCGCAGCGACTCTCGGGGCGCCACAAGGGCAGCTCGACGCGCACTAGGGGGAGCGCGCCTCGGGGAGAATAGGGCGCGCTCCGGGCAGGAAAAAAAAAATTGTGGGTGGGCCCAAAGGACGGTCCTTAGGAGGGACCCGCTCTATACCATGTGAAACTAACTGAACGGGAATGAATTGACTAAGTCAGAGTTGGGTACAAATACAACCCTAGCAAACTGTACCCCATATGTGCTACCCCACTATAGCCTACAAACATGCATCAGCTATAATAATCTGACAGGTTACTGTTACGAAATTCGGATTCGCGACGAGGCGCGTTACGCGAGGCGCACATTGAAATTCGGATTTCAGATTGCTTAAATATCATGTTCTGTTTTCCTCATTGTATCAATTTTTCATAGTGAAACTTTCTGTTTGCAACCTGGGTTAGAAAGCAACCTGATTTCTCAACTTTCAGATCCAGTTTGGAGCCCGCTACTGCTACTTTCGTGACCTGCTAAGTCACGTACTCACTACGTTTAAGTCTCAGAGCCCGAACCCTACGCGCACGCGCCTTGCCGGAACCGCGTGATCCGGCGACGGGTCTGTCGCGTTGCGCCTTTCAGGAGTTCGTGAGTCCGGTTTGTCTTGTGCGCGTTGCAGCGCGGGAAATCGAGACGTTTGAGCAAAAGAGAAAGTCGACTCCAGCTGCTATCAAATGGCTAGTAACACGGAAACTTACTCTCGTCTATGTCTACGCGGGGTAATTTCCCGACGCAAGGGAAGTGCGGTGTGATATGCAAGGTCAACCAGCTTGCAAGGTTGGTTGGTGTGGTCTGTGAAAAATCGGTAGATATCAAAAGTTCGACCATGTCAACCGCTTTTTCGCCCGCCGTTAAACATATAGAAACATCTCGGATTTGTGCTAAACGCTCTGCACCGCACAGACTGTCGGCGTGCTTTGAATCAAAGGAGGAAATTGAAGACTTTGGCTGACCTGACCAGTGGTTGGAGGCGGGAGGTGGGGGGAGTCGTGACGGTTCAGAGGGTTAGGGGCGGGTCCAACTTTGCACACTCCCGTTTTTTCCTAATTTTTTATGTCAATGCACCAGTCAAACTTGACTGTACACCAGGGCAAACTCCAAACATTTCCTGTCCAGTTCTGAGTGTACGACTCGGAAAATGGAAATGTTTGGAGTTCGCCCTGGTGTACAGTCAAGTTTGACTGTTGCAGTAACGCTGCGGGGTACAGTATCTGGGGATGAGAGGTTACCCAATAGAGCGAGGTTTTTTCGCACCTGTAACGGAGCTGGGATTCGTTGGGGAAAAGCACTTTGCGAAAACGGGGGTTAACTTATGACGTGTTTGACACAAAACGTGTTTGAAGTGAACCTTTGGACGGGTTCTGCACGCCCCCGGGCACGTTTCCGAAATGTCATCATATATGCACAGTCTCGCGTCAAATGGATTCTGGTACGTTTGTAGTTCTGTTACATGCCAAAATGTGGTAACGGATCTGAAATTTGTACATGTGCAAAGATGGACCCGCCCCTAACCTCAGAGGCGTTAAGGCCCAATTCCGGGAATCCTCGGCGACGGTTACCAGGTGCTCGAACACAAAACCGAGCAATGTAGATTTACAGACATTGTTCAGACACTAGTACACGATTGTGTTGTCACGAAACTGCGAATCACGAATCTTCACGAAAAGGATTGCATGAGTCGCTTCGTCACCAAGCCGCTTGGTCGTCCAACTGTACCTTTCGGCAGGAACACATGGTTGCACATCCTGCAATTCATTCGCTCCACAGCGATCACTCGCGAGCATCGCTAAATTGGTAACTATCGCATTGAGTGACCAAACGCTGCCGGGCGGGAGAGTCGAGGTACCACAGCAGGGTTCTTGGTTGCCTCGACCAGATCTGATTAGTTGATCCACTTCGTACATATAGTTAATCCGTTATAGCATTATCATTCAGGGCCTAGAGTTATCATGGAGCCTCGCGCACACATTCACCGCCTCTCTGACGATCTTCTCATTCGAATCCTGTGGCACACCGCGAATCCGGGCACCCGCACAGTCGAAAGCGACGCTCTGTGGACCTCCCTGGGACCCAAGCCGAGGTACCTTCATCCCCACCGCGCACCTAGCCTCGATAACCGGCTATACCAGTCGCACTTCGCGCAAACGCATCACCCTCTCTCCGCAACCTCCGCGGGTTACCATCTCCTCGTCGCGTCGGTCTGCCGTCGCTGGAGGCGACTCGCGCAGCTCTCCGTCTCCACCCTTTCCCTCCGAGAAGACCTCGACGTTCCTCTCGAATTCCTCGCGACGGCTGTCGCTTGCTTCCCGAATCTGACCCGTCTGCATCTGTGCGACGCCAGCGTGACGACTATCAACGACGATCTCCTCGATCGCCTCGCGTCGTCATGCCCTAAGCTGACGTGGGAGATAGCATCACACTCAGAAACCACGGAATAAGCCAGGACAACCACCCAGTAACCGAATCCGGTCTGGATCGGCTATTCCAGGGTTGCACGAAGCTGAAGCAGCTTTCGCTCTTCTGCCTCCAGCCATTCATGAAACAACCAGCTTCTTTTTTCCGACTCCAGCACCTGCACTCCCTCACATTAACAACTCCGTCAATGCTCGAATCGCCTCATCTCGCAAGCCTTTCCTCTCTGACAGCTCTCCGAATCGCCTCGTATTATGTCAACTCGAAGCGATTGGCGGGTCTGCGTCGCCTTCCGAGCATCACCAGTCTTTCGATCTCAGATAGAATCGATATCCCTCCCCGCGATCAGCCCGCTGCTGCTCTCACCCTCTCACAACTGCCGCTGCTGACCTTGGAATCTTGCCTAACGATTTCGTCAGAAATACCGTGTAGCCGTCTCGAGCGGCTGCTGATTACCAACTCCAACCAGCTCGAGCAGCTTCCCGGAAAACATCGCGGAGCTTCTCCCGTGCCTTCGCGAGCTGAGTATTAGCAGCTGCAAAAACTTTTCACATCTGCCTGACAAGTTCACCTGTCTTAGCGCTTTGGAGAGCCTGACGATTTCTTCCTGTTCCTCGTTCTCGAGCCTACCTGCGAATTTTGGACGGCTGGCAGCACTCAAGACTTTGGTGCTGGAGTTTCTGCCACTCGAGAATCTTTCTGACTAATCGCAGCAGCTGGTTCTTTCGAGTTCCTTGACAAGCTTGACGATTTTAATTTGCCGCAGTCTCTCCACCCTGCCCGAGAATTTCGGTCAGCTTCCTGCCCTCAGAACATTGGTTCTACAGAATCTCGCACTCACGAGCCTATCAGGTTCTTTCAGCCTACTCACATCCCTGGAGACCCTGTTCATACTCGACTACGAGGGGTTTCAGCAGCTGCCAGCAGGCTTCGGCAGCCTCACATCCCTCACCACTCTCTGCCTCGTGAGGTTGCAGCAGCTAATCCTTCCTAAAGACATTGGCGCGCTGCTGCAACTGCATACTCTTCTGCTGGACGGCAACTCTCAGAAACAGCCACTCCCACCCTCGTTCACCCAGCTGAAATCGCTAACCAGGCTTGAGCTGAATCAGTCCGAGATTGAGATCCTTCCGGAGAGCATGGGGAATCTCAGCAGCTTAAAGCAGCTCCACATTGCCTCATGCAATCGGTTACGCGACCTGCCCGCATCACTTTCAGCCCTGAAGTGTCTCCAAACCCTGACCGTTCGTTCGTGTCGATGGCTCTCCTGGCCTCCGATGCGTCTGGACCGACTCACGAGGCTCAAACACCTGGAGATTGTCGAATGCCTGTTGCAGCCTGAATCCGTCCAATTTCTGCCGTCGTTTCTTGAGCAGCTGAGTCTAGCGAGCAGGGACGACACTGCCCCTCTGCTGACAACCCCAATGCTGCCAAATCTGAGAAACCTGAAGCTGTCTCGGGTTCATATCGACCAAGCACTGGATTTCAGCAAGAGCCTGCCGCTTCTGAGGGATTTGGAGCTGGTGTTAGAAAACTCTGCAACCGAGCCTCCATTCCCGCTGACATGCCTTCCCCAGCTGCGCACCTTGGCGATCTATCATGCTGCCAAGATTTCCAGTCTTTCAGAGAGTATCGGCTCGAACTTACACCAGCTGAGGGTGCTGCTGATACACGA
Organism: Closterium sp. NIES-65; assembly: GCA_948144175.1. Taxonomy (NCBI): domain Eukaryota; kingdom Viridiplantae; phylum Streptophyta; class Zygnematophyceae; order Desmidiales; family Closteriaceae; genus Closterium; species Closterium sp. NIES-65. The sequence goes on along the minus strand of CANXME010001443.1, from coordinate 856,003 downwards.
TGCTCAGGAGTTGTCTGAGCTGCCAGAGAGCATCACGCGGCTTTAGCAGCTGACGTTGTTGGAGGTTCATGAGTGCATGCTCACTCACATTCCGGAGGGCATTGGCGCCTTGACCACGCTGCGCAAGCTGAGTCTATCAGACTTCAAGGGGTTGAAACGGCTCCCTGCTTCTCTCACCTGCCTTGTGTGCCTGAATGAGCTGAATCTCTCGTCCTCCCTCATCACCTCGCTTCCTCCCCACTTTGTGCGGCTGGCTGGACTGAGGCGGCTTATCTTGGACGGGTGTTGGCGGTTGAGGGAGCTACCTTGGGATATGGCTGAGTTGAAGATGCTGCAGTATCTGGGTGTTAAGGGGTGCAGGCAGTTGCTGGATCGTGATGGCTATGTAGAGCCTCGTAGCATATATAAGAATAACTCAATGCTTCGAGTACGCCTCTAAGCCTCAATAATTGGCCATCATTGAGGGGGTTTGCTATGAAACCATATTGCTGTGGTGTGGTGGACTCAATTAGCACACTGGCATGCTGGTGCACATGGTGTCTGCTCATGTGTAGAGCCTTTGTGTGCTGTGCAGGGCCTCAGAAGTCAGCGAAATAAGGCCGATTTAGGTAAAAAAGGCTGAGATTTCAGTCCTTTTTTATAATCGAGGCTGAATTTCCAGCACTTTTTTGGAATGAAACATGAATTTAGTGTATAATGGCATAAAATGGCTGATCTGCCTGATTTTCAGCATAATTCTTTGTACCAACTCTGTTTTTTCAGCCTAGCCCACAACCAATCTGAGGCCCTGGTGCTGTGCATTGCAACACCTCTTTCTAATTGTACTCTGGAATTTCTTCTGCAATGACGGCTACATGCTTACTTGTCAAATGGAGGAAACACAAGGTTCTGCAAACAAACGCCAAATAAACTAGTCTGTTGCAGACGATCAACAGGGATGGAGTCAGATGGCGGTTCCCAGTGGCTTAGCAGTGATATGCTTCTGGATGTTGGTGGGCATGATATCCAACTCCCAACAATATTTTTTACCCTGCCTGACAGGTCTCATTCGTACAAGGTCGAATGTAAAGCACCTTATTGAGCCGCATTCAAGCGAGTCTTGGGAAAGCCTTCCACCCGTTTGCGATGCAGGTCATTCCCTGACGCATCTTGTATGCGAACTGTTACAAACTCGCATATGTACGGTACCGACAAGCAACCACATCCTCACCTCACCGTTCTTGTTGCTGCCATCCATGTCCATGCTCGCACTGCCATTCTCATTCACACTATCTTAGCTCCTATCCCAGCTCTCAGTCGAAGGTAGACTAAGGGAGAGCTTTAGCGGATCGGACGTTTCCTCCTGCCTGATTTGCGTGTGCTGTCAACCGTCCGATCATGGGCTTCGATCCAGGTACGCAGTCTCAACGTGAGGCCTAATCTCCCAAGCTTCGGGATCGGATGTTCACGGATTAAGTCAATTACTTATGTTTCTAAGCACTCAGAGTGTTCTTAATATCGGAGTTGCACGCTTAGAGTCCGTACGTCGGTCGCGGCGTTCCTGGAATGTCTAGATGCTGCAGTCGAGTTCGGCCAATTTCCGCTTAGCAGACGAAATGCTTTTCCGGCCCGGAATGAATTAAGTATCCCTTTCGCCGCTCTGAAATCAGCCTATTTCTAGCCTCGTTCAGACACTCATAGGGCATTTTATCGTTTCCCAACACCGGCGTAGTTGAGGACATGCTTTCTCGGCCCGGAATGAATGACGGTTGCCTTTCCCCGACTCCCCCTCGGCCTCCATCCCCTCGTTCCTCCCCCCATCCCCTCGTCTCTCCCTCCATCCCCTCCCCCTCCAGCTCTATGCGCTCAGTTTCTTTCACACGCCTCTCTTTCATCGCTCTCCTCGTTTTTTTCCTCATTTCTCGCCTGTCCCTGTCTCGTCTCGATGGGGCCCCGGCAGATGAGGTGGAGCGCGAGGAGGAGGAGGAGGAAGAGGAGGGCGACGATGTGAACGGGGAGGACGACGATGAAGAGGAAGGTAGGGTTGCGCGGAGGAAGGTAGGCGGGCGAAGGAAGGTAGGCGCGCGGAGGAAGGTAGTTGCGCAGAGGAGGGTAGGCGCGCGGAGGAAGGTTGGCGCGCAGAGGAGGGTAGAGCGCGAAAGTAGGTGACGCGCGCGGAGGAAGGTTGGTCGAGAATCGGGAGGATGGCGAGAGGAGGAAGTTAGGGCGCGGACATGGGGCGAGGGAAGGGAAGGAGGGAGAGAGGAATGATAAAAGAGGGGAGGAGGGAGGTAGGCCAAAAGATATTAATATTTGGTTGGGCTATCTAGAGTAGTGACTTGTATTCGATTGGGCGAATTTAAAGCACGGCAACATAGGGGTGGTGAGGAGGCCCAGCGTGATTGGCTATCAGCGGGGTGGTGCGTCGGCTGCGCGGATTGGCAGCCATGTTGCCTGCCATTCCCTCTGATCGCGCCGACTGGCAGCCATGTTGCCTGCCATTCCCTCTGATCGCGCCGACTGGCAGCCATGTTGCCTGCTGCCCTGCCAGTCCCTCTGATCGCGTGTGCGCGAGTCCTTCTTTTCTTATCGCTCGTTGTGACTCTTTCGTAATCGCCGTGCGTGTGTCTGCGTCTTGTTTTCGGGTGAGGGGAGCAGAAGAGGGGCAGGACGAGTATGAGAAGGATGGATGGATGGTGGACGGTGATGAGGAGGAGGAGGAGGGCGGTGAAGGCGAGGAGGAGGAAGGGGGGGGCGAGGAGGGGCCGGGGAGTGACGAGGAGCGCAGGGAGAAGAAGAAGAAGAAGCGCCGGAAAAGGTGAGGAGGGGGATACAATACAAGGGGTGCCAGCACAAGGTGCTCTGCGGTTGAGTGTGGTGCTGCTGGTCTCCTTGCCACGTCCGCCCACTCTGGCCTGGCCTCTCTCCCCTCCCATCCCATGCCCCTTGCCCCCTCCCCCTATCCCCATGCCCGCTCCCCATCCGCCATCCCCCAATACCCCCATGTTCCATGGCCCGGCGAGCAGGGAGGAGGAGGAGGACGAGTTGGACGAGGACCACTATGCGCTGCTGCAGGAGAGCGGTGTGCTTTGAGGCGCCTCAAAGCTCAACCTCCCTCCCATTCGGCATCACCCAATCCCCATGCGTGTGCTGTGTCGCAGGGAGGAGGAGGAGGACGAGTTGGATGAGGACGACTATGCGCTGCTGCAGGAGAGCGGTGTGGGGGGCTTTCATCGCCCCGCCAAGGTGCGTCCATTGGGGCAAGCTTAAGAAACCGCGGCCATATGTTGTTTGTCCTGCTGTGAAACGGCATCTTATAGGGTAGCTGCAGTGACAATCTGAGCCTCGCCTCGCGTCATTAGTGTGTGTGTGTGGCCGTGTATGTGTGTAATGTCAACAGCTGCTTCAGATGACGGCGGAGCTCATGGGTGTCACGTCACGTCAGGAACAGTGCTGTTTTTTCCCCGCTTATCTGGCTTGTCTCCTCCCCATGCATGCACACTGCACAGCACACACATGCCTTTGATCTGTGACTGTCGTGATCGGGCAACAAGTTCTGCTTTCCCTTCCCATGGGGGCGGAAGGGCAAGAAGGTGTGGAGGCTGATGATGAAGGCACGCACGGCCTCGCGACACATGGGAAGGGGAGGGGGTGCGAGGAGGAGGGGGGCTGCTTTCCCTTGCTCATTTGGTCTTTTATCCGTCCCCATGTCCTTTGGCGTGTGACTGCCCTGTGCCTTGTCTTGGCCTGTGTTTGCCTTACGTGGCTGGTATGTTATGTTATGTGGTGTGCGCTTTGGCAGAAGGATAAGAAGTTTCGGCGGCTGAAAAAGGCGAGGCACATGGGGGGGGACGAGGACGGGTTGCTGATGGACGATGAGGAGGACGAGGAGGGCGGCATGCGCGCGCAGCAGCGCGTGGAAAGGGAGATCTTTGGCGATGAGGGTGAGTGAGGGGAACGTCCAGGGATGGGGGTGGGTAGGTATGTGTCTTGCATATGATGTGAATGAGGGGTTGCTGATGGACGATGAGGAGGACGAGGAGGGCGGTATGCGCCCCCAGCAATGCGTGGAGAGGGAGATTTTTGGGGACGAGGGTGAGAGGGATATGGACAATGAGGGTGAGAGGGATATGGACAATGAGGGTGAGAGGGATATGGACAATGAGGGTGAGAGGGATATGGGCAATCAGGCTGAGAGGGATATGGACAATCAGGGTGAGAGGTTTCTGGGATGAGAGTGACTCTTTGTTCTGGGATGAGGTTGTGAAGGGTTGGGGGGTGAGGGGGGTAAGCAGCATGTGTTTTGAGTAGCAAGTGCCGTCACAGTTTGAAGAGCGTTAGCTCTCTTGACTCCTCACGTCCCCATCCCTGTCTTTTGGCTCCCTACAATCCCTCCCCTTCCTGCTGTTTTTTCACTATGAATACCGTGCACTCCTCATTTTTGCCTCTTCCCCCTGTTGAGGCGCCTCAAAAAAAAAAAAAAAAAAAAAAAAATCTCCACGCTGCTGTTTCCCACTATAAATTCCTGTTCACTCCTCATCTTTGCCTCTTCTTCCTCCTCCCCACTATCCTTCCCACCTCCTCCCCCTTCTCCCCCCCCCCCCCCCCCACCCCCCATCCCATCTCTTTTCTCTCGCTCCACCCCTCGGTCGCTCCTCCATTTCCTCCTGTTCTCCTTGTCTCCCCAGACGTGCCTGAAGATTTCCAGGAGAGGGAAGGCAGGGGCGAGGAGGAGGAGTTGGAGGAGGAGGACGGGGAGGAGGACGAGGAGGAAGAGGACGAGATGGCAGACTTCATCGTGGAAGGGGGTGTAGACGACACGGACGAGCACGGCCGGCGCCGCCGCAAGAAGAAGAAAAAGGGCACGCGCATGCCAGGTGTCACCTCTGAGGCGCTTCTCGAGGCGCAGGATATTTTCGGTGACGTGGCGGATCTGCTGGAGCGGCGGCGCGTGGAGCTGGAGAGGCAGAGGAGGGAGGGAGGGGAGGGGGGCGCGGGGGGGTACTATTATGAGGATGGGATGGGGGCGGAGGGTGGGGAGGAGTATGGGCGGGAGGGCGCGGGCGGGGCGTCGGCGCTGTCGAAGCAGTATGAGCCGAGCCTGCTGGAAGCTAAATACATGACGGAGCGGGATGAGGCCATTCGAGCCCGAGATGTTCCTGAGAGGCTGCAGGTGGGTGGTGAGGAGTGAAGGTGAGTGAGGGAGTGAGGGTGGTGTCGAGCAGTATGAGCCGAGCCTGCTGGAGGCCAAGTATATGACGGATCGGGATGAGGCCATTCAAGCCCGAGATGTGCCCGAGAGGCTGCAGGTGGGTGGGCGAGGGACGTTCCTGAGAGGCTGCAGGTGGGTGCTTGGAAGTGAGGGTGAGTGATGGTGCTGTTGAAGCAAGGCAGTATGAGCCGAGCTTGTTGGAGGCCAAGTATATGACTGAGCGGGCGGGATGAACCCATTCGAGCCAGAGACGTTCCTGAGAGGCTGCAGGTGGGTGGGGGGACGTGAGAGTTGAGATTGAGTTATGGGGGCTGGGGCCTGGGCTCTTACCCTTGACTCCCTCTCCCCCTTCCCCTTTCCCCCCCACCCTGCCTCTCCCCCCCTTCCGGCTTTCCTTTTGGCAAACGTAGTCGCGCCTCTTGCACGGCATGTAGTTCTCTTCCTCTGTGGAGAATTGAGAGCTGGTATCGGGCATGGCAGGGCATGGCAGGGCATGGCAGGGCATGGCATGGGCTCCTCTTCCTCCTCTTCCTCTTCCTCTGGTGTCGGGCATGGCAGGGGCTCCTCCACCCCCCCGCCGCACCCCCCCTTTTCTCCTCCCCCACCCCCCTCCACTCCACTTGCACTGCACTCCCCCCTCTTGCACAGCATCCGTTGTGCTCGCTCGCTCATCACCGCATCTCCCCCTCCCCCACCCCTTAACTCCCCCTGCCCACCTCACCTACCCCGAAGCTGATCCCAGAGAGCGAGGACCATCTACCCGAGGCCGAGTGGATCTACCCGTCTGGCGCCCTGGCCCGTCTGGGGACCATCTACCCCGGCCACCTGCCACGCACCCATCAGTTCCCCTCTCTCATTGCTGCACCTCCCCTTCTCCTCCCTCCCCCCTTCTGCTTCCTTCCCCCCCCGTCTCCCGCTCCCCCACACTCCCCCTCCCTCCCCCTCTCTCCCCTTCCCCCTCTCCCCGCTCCCCCTCCTTCTCCAACTCCCCTTGTCCACTTCACCTGCCCCAGCTGTTGGAGGAGGTGGTGGGTGTAATCCCTGAGAACGAGGACCATCTACCCGAGGCCGAGTGGATCTACGAGCGCGTGTTTGGCTCCTTAGCCCCCGACCACCTGCGGCGGGGGGAGTTCTCGTACGTCGCTGACGCTGAGAGGCGCGCCGCCACGTGCGCACGGGAGGACGTGGAGAAATGCCGGAGAGAGGCCGTGGCGGCGCGGGACGGTGCCATCGAGCAGATCGCGGCTGTGCTTGAAGAGCTGCACGATGCAAAAGTGGAGGTGCGGTGGAGGGGGGAGGAGAGGGGAGGGAAGAGAGTGGATGGGTGCGAGGTGCTGTGTGGGGAGGGGGCAGGGTGGGCGAATGCGAGGTGCAGTGTCACTGTGCTGAGTGGCTCTGGTCCGGATGTGACGGACTTCGTGAGGCTGCATTGCATCGGCTCAAGTGATGCGACTCATTCGACGCATCAGTCTGTACTGTTGTTGTCCATCCTGGTTTCCCGTTTCCCCAATCCGCTCCTCCACTCCTTTGCTTCCCCCTTCTTCGCATCCCATCTGTACTCGCTTTTAGTGCACCCATGGATCCTTGGCTCTCCCCTCATGCCCCTCCCTCCTGGCCCTCCCCTCCCTTTCTGGCCCTCCTCCCATACTCCCACCCTCCCTATGCCTCCCTCCCACCAGGTGCCGTAAATAGCGATGCACAAGAAGGCCATGTGCCCGGCTCTCGTGGAGACTTGCTGAGTCGACTTGAAATCTCATGTGCCACATCCTTCCTCTCATGCCCCCTCCCCTCCCCTCCCACCAGGTGCCGTACATAGCGATACACAAGAAGGCCATCTGCCCGGCTCTCGTGGAGCAAGACAAGCTCGACGGGGAGCCGCAGCTGCAGCCCTTCCAGGTGTGGTCCCTTGGATTTGCCGGGTATTTAGGTAGTTTTGACATCTATAACCTGGGCATGCAGCCCCACCTGCACTGCACTGCACTGCCCCCCCCCTCGTGGAGCAAGACAAGCTTGACGGGGAGCCGCAGCTGCAGCCCTTCCAGGTACTGACCTGACCCCTGGATTGCACTTGCAGGATATCTGCATGTTAGTCTGTTCTGTAACATGTGATCTGGAGTAGCAGGCCCACCTGCATATGATCTGGACTGGAGTAGCAGGCCGCCCACCTGCATTGCACTTCTTCAGGACTCCTCCCTTTGCATGCTCGCTCGATCTCCCTCCCTACCTCTCTATTCCTTCGCATCCACAAACCCCCCATTCCACCCTCCCTATCAGCCTCCTCCCTCCTTCCTTCCTTCCTTCCTTCCTTCCTTCCTTCCTTCCTTCCTTCCTTCCTTCCTTCCTTCCTTCCTTCCTTCCTTCCTTCCTTCCTTCCTTCCTTCCTTCTTCCCCATTGGCCCCTCCCTTTTTCTCCCCACACAACCGACCCCTCCACCACCACCCCCCTTTCTCCCTCCTCCAACGCAGGCCCTGTAAATCATCCAGCAATGGGATAGCCGTGGGCTGGGGCTGCATGCGTAAACACCCCCATTTCTTACCCTCCCTCGCTATCCCCTCCCTGCGCCCACTCTCCGTTTACATTCTTCCCAACCAGGCTCTGTGGGCCATCCAGCAGTGGGATCGCCGCTGGCTGCTCCTGCAGCGCCGCAAGCGCTCACTGCGATCCGCCTACGAGCGGCCGCGAGTGGACGAGGATGAAGAAGCAGAGCGGCAGCTCGCCATGCAAGGGGTGCTCCACGCGCTCGACTGTGCGCTCTCGGAGCCCGCCGTAGAGGACGTGGACGCCAAGTTCAACCTGCAGTTTCCGCCGGAGGAGGCTGTGGCGGAGGAGGGCGGGCGGGGAGGGGCAGGGGTGCAGCAGAGGCGGCCTCGGAAGCGGTCCATGTACTCGGTGTGCCGGCGGGCTGGGTTGAAGGGTGTGGTGAAGCGCATTGGGCTGTCGGCGTTCCAACTGGGCGAGAATCTCATCTCCATGTACAAGGTGCGTGGGAGGATGGTGGGATGGGTGGGGTGTGAGAGGTGTGAGGGGTATTGGGATCCTCTCCTCAGATTGCCGCCTCCTGACGGCCTCATGGGCCGGCACAGTCAGGTTTCTTCAACCCGCCTCCCCACCTCCTTCTCTCACCACTCCACATCCAATACCCGTCGTGTGCATGTGTGCGTGTCTATGTGGCTGTATATGCGTGTGTGTGTGCATGTGTAATGGCAGCAACACGAGGTGGAGGACACGGCGCTATCACCGGAGGAGGTGGCAACGGAGTACATCTGTGCTGAATTCCCCTCGCCTGCTCTCGTGCTCAGAGGCGCCCGCCACATGGTGCGTGCGGGTTGGCTGGTCTTCTGGTGACCTTGCCTCGTACACTTTGCAAAAGGTTGCAGGATTTGAAGCGCAGGAAGCAAAGGGTATCCTCACGCTCTTGCATGCTGTATATTGCTGCCAGGCCGCATGCTGTATATTGCTGCCAGGCCGCATGCATCCTGTTGCCCTTGTGGTACACGACGGCGGAGTGCATGTTCAGCCATCGTTGATCCTGCAGTGTGGAAGGTGGAATGGAGGGTGTTTTGCTTTACATTCTACGCTGTGGTTTGTGGTCACCCCTTGTGTGGCTGTGAATCTGTGATGTGTGTCACACAGCTTGTACATCCGTGCTTGGCTGACACGATGTGGGACAGTGGGAGTGTGCGGAGGTGGAGATAAGCATCGAGCCAGCCAGGCCAGGCCAGGCCAGGGTGCTCGAGCACCTGAGGGAGATGGTGAGATGATGCTCAAAAGTGACTCCAATGTTTGCGTGCGCATGGCAGGCGGAGGTGGAGATAAGCATGGAGCCCAAGGTGCGGGAGCACGTGAGGGGGATGGTGTGATGATGTTATACAGTGACCCGAATGCTGTGTGTGTGTGCCTCCCTTGTTGCGTGTGTGCCTCCCTTGTTGCGTGTGTGCCAATGGCAGGCGGAGGTGGAGATAAGCATAGAGCCCAAGGTGCGCGAGCACGTGAGGGAGATCTTCAACAAGCGCGCCATCGTCTCCACCAACCCCACCCCGCGCGGCCGCCAGGTAACGCCCCTCCCTGGGTTTATGACCGCCAGGTAATGCCTTGGCGGCCGGGTAACGCCCCTCTGTGGATTTCTGGAAACCAAGCACCTCTCTGGATCCCTTGAGCTAACTACTCAATTATCGGCCCCAGGACCTGGGGTAACGCATGTCTTGATGGTATCCTCGAAGCTATTCCTGAATAGAATACCCATTATCTGTGCAGTTCGGGCAATGTTGCTGACTCCCACATTTACCCGGTGCCCATTTCCCCCTCGTGCCCTGCCCTCAGTCCCCTTGTGTCAGTCTAATCGTCCCTCTCTTTCCTTGTCCATCTGTTCTGTTAGAAGAGAGAGAATTGATACATTGAATAATGAGCCAAGAGGCTCTTTAGTACAAACAATGAGCAAGAGAGAGATGAGAGGGAAGCTTACCCTATTGGCCAATAAGTTGGCCAATGGGTGAGCTTGCTTGTGACCAAAGCAACCACAAATGTGTGTTGGTTGGGATTGGTTGAGCTAAGGACCAATCCCAACCAACCACAAAATGTGGTTGGAGGGTACACTAAGCAACCCCCCAATTTATAAATGTGCTACACTTCTAGCCTATGTATGTTGTATGAAATATAAAATTACAACACAACCCCCCAACATGCATAAGGCTATAAGGCTAGAATCAAGAGGCGGGAGGCGACTTAGGAGGAGTGAGGCCAAGAAGACGAAATAGGAAAGAGTGAGCGGCATGAGGAAGAGCTTTTGTGAAGATGTCGGCAAGGTTGGCCGCCGAGTCAACCTTGTCGAGGCGAAGGCGCCCCGCCTGAACAAGATCGCGAATGAAGAAATGACGGAGCTCAATGTGCTTGGAGCGCCCGTGAAACACAGCATCTTTGGTGAGGTGAATGGTACTAGCATTGTCACACCAAATTGTGGGACAGCGCTAGGGGGGCACCAAGTTCCTCAAGAAGGAAGGTGAGCCAGCGGGCCTCTTGCGCAGCCATGGTGGCGGCATACAATTCTGCCTCGCAGGAGGAGAGGGCTGCAGCCGAGGAGCGGGTGGAGCGCCAGCTGATAAGGCCGCTGCCAAGAGAGAAGCCATAGCCCTGGGAGGAGCGACGATCTGGCCGGGAATCAGCCCAAGAGGAGTCACTGTAGCCGCTGAGAAGAGGTGGGGAGGGGCCGCCAAGGGTAAGGACATAGTCCTTGGTGCCACGAAGGTACCGGAGGACACGCTTGGCGGCCTGCCAGTGCTCTTCCGTATGCTTGCCTGCGCCAACAAAACGAGCGAGGACGCTGCTGGGGTAGGCAAGGTTAGGGCGAGTGGAGACCATGGCGTACATGAGGGAGCCGATGAGCTCGGGATAAGGATGGGAGGAGGCTGAGGGGGAGGTGGGTGGAGAGAGGTGGTGCCCGACTGAAAGAGGTGTATGTTGGGCGCCGCCACGGGCCATGTCAAACCGCTCCAAGACCTGCTGCAAGTAATGACCCTGGGAGAGTGAAATGGTGCGGGCAGAGCGGTCACGGGTGATGGTCACACCCAGATAATGCTGAAGCTCTCCCAAGTCTTTGCACTTGAGACGGGTGCCCAACTCAGCCTTAACATGCTCCAACTCTCCAAGGTCTGCAGTGAGCGGAATCATGTCATCGACATACACAAGGATGTAAAATGGGGAGGGGGAGGTGCGGAGGAAGAGGCTGGCGTCAGAGCGGGAGGTGCAGAACCCAAGTTCAGCAAGGGTGGCGGCAAGTTTAGCACGCCACTCCCTTGGGGCCTGTCGGAGCCCATACACCGGTCGACGCAGCTGCCAGACAGAGTCTGCTGGGAAGGGGAGGTGAAAGCCGGCTGGACGCTCCATGTAGATAAGCTCGCGGAGGATGCCTTGTAGGAAGGCGTTAGAAACGTCCATCGAGTGGATCTCCATATTGAGGCGAGCGGTGAGGTCGAGCACGGCGCGAACAGTAGCAGGCTTGGCAGTAGGGGAGAAGGTATCGAAGAAGTCAAAACCATACCGCTGCGTGAACCCCTTGGCGCAGTAACGAGCCTTATAAACGGGCGGCTCCCCTGGCAGCTGCTTGACGCGAAACACCCACTTTCCTTTCACCACGTTCGTAGGGGCGGGAGGGCGAGGCACATCGACAAAAGAGGAGTTGCCGATAAAGGCCTCCAGCTCCTTGATGATGGCGGCGAGCCATAGCGGAGCGTCAGGGCACGCCATTTTCTCCTCGTACGTGGTAGGAACGAAAATGGAGGGAGCAGAGGAGAAGGCGAAGACAGGTGTGCCAGAGAGGTCGAACGTGATGGGTAGAAGCGAGGGGTCAAAAAGGTGGAGGTCAAGGAACTCTTCATGGGAGTCCTCAGAGAGGGAGGTGTGGAAGGCGCGGATGACTACTGGTGCCGCTGCTGGTGCTGCTGGTGGAGGCGTTGCCGGTGCCGCTGCTGGTACTGCTGCTGGTGCCGCTGCTGGTGCCGCTGCTGGTGCCGCTGCTGGTGCCGTTGCTGGTGCCGCTGCTGGTACTGTTGCTGGTGCTGCTGCTGGTGCCGCTGCTGGTGCCGCTGCTGGTCCCGCTGCTATTGCCGATGCCGCTCCCGCTGCTGCTGCCGCTGCTGGTCCTGCTGCTGCTGCGGTTGCTGGCGCTGCTGCTGCCGCTGCTGGTCCCGCTGCTGGTGCCGCTGCTGGAGAGGAGGTGGCTGAGGGGGCTGTTGCATGAGGGGCTTGATGCAAGACAGCCTGGAAGAAGTGACGAAGGAGGGGGGAGAGAGGGGGGAGGGTAGAGGTAGAGAGGGTAACGGGAGGCGGTGCACCAAGGATACCGTCACGTGACCTGGTGTGGGGTTACCGGGTGAGTATGGTGCGGGAAGGGGGAGGACGGATTGGTGGCGAGGGAGAGGAAGGGGGGGGGGGGAGGGGTACTAGGAGAGGAGTGAGCGGGGGAGACAGGAGAAGACAGAGGTTCCGGGTCAAAGATGTCACCAGAAGAGGGAGGGGCACCATGGGACTGGGACGGCGGAGAAGGGGGGGGTGGGAGGATGGGGGGAGGAGGGAGTAGTGGGGGAGGGGTGGTGTCAGACCAGACAAGGGGACGGGTGAGAGGGGGGAGTGGGTCAGTAGATGTGGGAGAGGAGTAGTAGGGAGTGGACTCGTCAAAGACCACATCCCGGCTGCGGATTAGACAACCGGATGGTGGGTGGAGGAAAAGGTAGTCGGGGGAGGAGGGATTATGACCAAGGAAGATGCAAGGAAGGGTACGAGGGGCAAGCTTTCCCATGGAACGGGAGCGGTCAGAGGGGTGAATGAGGACATGTGCCTTAGAGCCCCAGACACGAAGTGATGAGGCATCAGGCTTGTCCTTCGTCCACAGCTCACTGGGGGTGATGGAGGGGAGAAGGGGGTGAGGGTAAAGGTTAGTAAGGAGGGCGGCATGAAGGAGGGCGTAGCCCCAAAGAGAAGGGGGGCAGGAGGCGTGGACAAGCAGACACCGGGCTGTTTCGGTGATCTCTCGAACACGACTCTCAGCCACGCCGTTCTGCTGTGGGGAGTGAGGGAGGGTGTAAGTCTGAAGGATGCCACGAGACTGACAATAGGAGGAGACTTGGTTGTTAAGGAACTCACCACCTCCATCAGGGTGAAGGCGGCGAACAGGGCGCCCAAAATGGGTGTTTGCCCGCTCGAGCCAGGCGATGATCGCAGCCGGGGCATCCGCCTTCGTCCGAAGGAGAGAGACGGACGAGTACCGACTGTGATCATCAACAAGCACGAGAAGGTAGCGATGGCCCTGTCGAGTGGGAGAGGGATTAGGGCCCCATAGGTCCATGTGAACAAGATCAAGTGGCTGCGCAGCAGCGGAGGGGGAGCTCCGGTGCGGCTGCTGCTTGAGCTTGCTCTGAACGCAGACGGTGCAGGGGGGGGCAGGGGATTTGGGGAGGGAAGGGAGGGAGGAGGGGAGACCGTGGAGGAGACCGGAGGAGACAGAGGAGCGCAGAGTAGCGAAGTTGGGGTGGCCTAGCCTGTGATGGAGGAGGATGGTGGGGTGGGAGAGGGAACGACAGGAACAGTCAGAGTCAGGAGGGCGGGGGGGGAGGGGTGGGTTAGTGGGAGGGGAGGGGAGGGGGGGGGGGGAAGGAAGGGGGGGGGGAGGCAACTTGGAAGGTGAGGGGGCGGGGAATCCGAAGGGTGTACAGACGGGAGCGAGGACAATAGGGAATACGGGCGAGAAAACGACCTGTGGAGGTTTGGTATAGGTCACAATGGTTAGCACCACCTGGGATGAGAGTGGTGATCATGGCTTGTTGGAGGGACCTTTGGGAGAGGAGGTTAGTACGAAGGGAGGGAATGTGGAGACCGGTGACAGTACCTGAGGGAAAGAGAGGACAGGGAAGGGTGGAGGTGTTGTGACAAGGGATGGAAAAACTGCTATCAGCGCCGAGGAGGGAGGTTGGTGTGGGGAGAGGGTGCAGTGTACCAGCGTCGCGAAGGACAGTGTCAGTGGCTCCACTGTCCAGAACGAAGTCAATGGTGGAGGAAGGTGAGGCAGAGTACTGGATCGAAGTTTCATTAGCAGAAGAAGGGTACATGGAAGATGCAACAGATTCAGGTTGACCTAATAAACCAACAAAACCAGAGGAAGGGAAAGCGGTCACACTGCCACCTGCAGACGGCGCCGGGGACGCACCCGAGAGATGGGCTGCAGAGGCAGCACTCTTAGCAGTCCAGGTAGGAAAGGGCTGCTGCTGGGAAACCGGAGGAGGAGGGAGGAGGGGCAGTTGCGGCTGGAGGTCGAGCTGCTGCTGGAGATGTTGGAGCTGCTGCTGGAGCTGAGAGAGGAGAAGCTGCTGCCCATACTGCTGTGACCCCTGCTGCTGATTCCCAAGCTGCTGCTGCTGTTGCTGCTGCTGGTGCTGCTGCTGGGGAGGGGCGAGGGCCTGGTGGGCGTGGGTGGAGGAGGGAGGTTCATAAAGGGGAGAGGAGCGGACCTCAAGGGGAGTGGGGCGAGGGTTGAGGGCGAACCAGCGAGGAGGGGTGCCGGTGTTGCCACGGGCAAACCACTCATCACTGAGTGCCTTGAAGCACGTCTCAGTGGCATGGGTGGTTTGGCCGCAGCGCTGTCCCTGAGTGGGACCGTAGCGAGGCAGGTACTGACAGGGAGGAAATGCAGCTGCCGTACCACGACCCGCACCACTGCTGCCAGCACCACCGCGACCTGCCGATCCCCCTCGTCCACCCCCACGCCCACCACCATGCCCACCCCCACGCCCACCGCCACGTCCACCCCGGGTGCTGCGCGACTGGGCTGCTGCGGCTGTGGAGGAAGAGTGGCGAAGGATCTCAGCTTCGGTGGTGATAATCCACTGAGCGACTTCGGCAGGGGTGTGGTGCTTGGAGATAAGCTGCATGTAAGCAAGCTTGTGAGCGTCGAAGGCAGGTGTGAGGCCCTCGAGGAGGTGGCAGCAGATGACGGTGTCCGGGTACACCACATCGAGTGTTGCAAGGCGCCGAGCAAGGTCTAAGACACGGCGAGTGAAAGCAGCTGCGCCAGAAGTGGAATCCATGGAGAGAGTTCCAAACTCCTTGATAAGGGCGTAAAGAGTGGCAACGTCCTGCCGATCGAAAAGGTCGACCAGCAGTCGCCACAGGTGGGAGGAGGAGGTAGGTGAGAGCTCGCGTTTGAGGGAGGAGGGGATGGTGGCGAGAAGAATGGCAAGCGCACGCCAATCAGCAACCCGCCAGGCAGTAATTTTCGTGGTGTAGTCTGCAAGTTCTGCAGTGTAGGTGTCCAGGTCCTCCTGGTACTTGTTGTAGCGGGCAGCGGCCTCGTCATAGATGCGCCTGTCGTCCTCATAACGCAATTGCAGGCGCAGGTGCTCTTGGAGATTGGTGCGGTAGGTGCGAATGGCGGTTTCCGAGCTCTGCGGGTCGTTGACATTCGGCGCGAAGGTGGGAGGATCACCGGGGGGAGAGGGCTCGGCGCCAGGGTGGGCGGGGGCAGGTCCAGTAGGAGCGGTGGGGGCCACGGGCTGAAGTCCACCGCCTTCCTGAAAAACAACCGAGCGAAGGTTGTAGCCGCTGACCACAACAGAGGAGAGGAGCACCTCAACGGAATGAGCGTAAGAGTGCCAATTAGCAGCAGAGTTGTCAGGCAGCAACTCGAGTGCGTCAACAGTGGCAAGGTCGACGGAAGAATCGGACGACGATGCCATAGAGATGAGGGTGGGTAGAGGCTAGGGCAGGAGGAGGATGGTGCGAGGGCACCGTTGCCAATGCTGCTGCTGGCCCTGCTGCCCGTGCCGCTGCTGGTTCTGCAGCTGGTGCCGCTGCGGATGCTGCTGCGGGTAGGATGGGAGGAGGAAGGGAGGAGCGGAGGGTGGGGAAGGTGGAGGAGGAGGAGGGCGATGCTATGGGGGATGCAAGGGGGAAGGGTGCTGCTGGTGGTGCCGCTGCAGGTGCTGCTGCTGGTGCTGCTGCAGGTAGGATGGGAGGAGGAGGACGGTGGAGGAGGAGGGCGATGCTAAGCATGGGCATTTGACCCGACCCGGCCCGACCCGTCCCGTTGAGGGCGACCCGTTAGCTTAACGGGTCGGGTCGGGTCGGGTTAGCGGGTCGGGTTTGACTCTGTTTTGGTGACCCGACCCGCCCCGTGGGAACGGGTATTTGTGACCCGTTACCGGGTCGGTTACACCACGGGTCGGGTCGGGTCGGATCAAAATATGCTACATAGCAGAAGGGTCGGGTCGGAGCGCCAAACCCTAACCTGAAGATAATATGCAGTTTAAATAGTGCTAACATTGAAGAGTGAAGACTGTATGAGGCTCCCTAGCTGCAGCGCAGAAGTACTAGCCTTGATCTAGTCTAGCGACTAGATCAGAATGTCGAGGGAAAAAAAACCTAAAAAACCAACCGATGTTCAACCCCTACCCTAATCCGAAAACGGGTCGGGTAACCCTGTCATTTGACTGGGTACGCGACCCGGACGGGACGGGTCAACCCGACCCGGCGGGTCGCAAAAACCCGTCACTAAATCACAGTGACGGGTCACGGGTCGACCCGACCCGTCCGGGTTTTCCCGACCCGACCCGGGCGGGTCGGGTCGGGTTACCCGACCCGTCCGGGTCAAATGCCCATGCTTAGGCGATGCTATGGGGGAGGCAAGGGGGAAGGGTGCTGCTGGTGGTGCCGCTGCTGGTGCTGCTGCTGGTGCTGCTGCAGGTAGGATGGGAGGAGGAAGGGAGGAGCGGAGGGTGGGTTGGGTGGAGGAGGAGGAGGGCGATGCTATGGGGGAGGAAAGGGGGGAGGGTGCTGCTGGTGGTGCCGTTGAGGTGCCGCTGATGATGCTGCTGCGGGTACAATGGGAGGAGGAAGGGAGAGAGGGGGGGGGAGGGGACGAAGAGGGCAGCCGTGCGGCAGATCCGCGCGACTGGGAAGCCCGTGGCGAATGCACGCGGGACAGCCCGCGGCAAACGAGCGGGGACGTGCAGAGATGGGCGCGAAATGGTCAGATTTCAGCGCGGGAGATGCAGATCTGGTCGCGCGGAGTGCAGATCTGGTTGCGCGGAGTGCAGATCTGGTCGCGCGGAGTGCAGATCTGGTCGCGCGGGGTGCAGATCTGGTCGCGCGGGGTGCAGATCTGGTCGCGCGGAGTGCAGATCTGGTCGCGCGGAGTGCAGATCTGGTCGCGCGGAGTGCAGATCTGGTCGCGCGGAGTGCAGATCTGGTCGCGCGGAGTGCAGATCTGGTCGCGCGGAGTGCAGATCTGGTCGCGCGGAGTGCAGATCTGGTCGCGCGGAGTGCAGATCTGGTCGCGCGGAGTGCAGATCTGGGCGGACGGAGGGCAGATCTGGGCGCGCGAAGTGCAGATGTGGTCGCGCGGAGTGCAGATCTGGTCGCGCGGAGTGCAGATCTGGTCGCGCGGAGTGCAGATCTGGTCGCGCGGAGTGCAGATCTGGTCGCGCGGAGTGCAGATCTGGTCGCGCGGAGTGCAGATCTGGTCGCGCGGAGTGCAGATCTGGTCGCGCGGAGGGCAGATCTGAGCGCGCGGAGGGCGGATCTGGGCGCGCGGAGTGCAGATCTGGGCGCGCGGAGTGCAGATCTGGGTGCGAAATGTTCAGATCTGGGCGCGGGAGGAGGAGATCTGGTGGCGCGGAATACAGATCTGGGCACGGAATGATCAGATCTAGGCGCGGGAGGAGTAGATCTGGTCGCAGGGAGTGCAGATCTGGGCGCTGGAGTTGCAGATCTGAGCGCGGGGAGTGCAGATCTGGGCGCTCGAGTTGCAGATCTGAGCGCGGGGAGTGCAGATCTGGGTGCTGGAGTTGCAGATCTGGACGTGCCTTGGAGGGCAGCGCCTTAGGGGGCGCACGGGGAGGGAGGACAGCGTCTAAAGGGCGCGTGAAGGGAGGGCAGCTCTGTGGGTGGGGCTAGATCTGAGGAACGGGGAGGAGAGGGTGGCCTAAGGACCGAGGGAGGTAGGCGTGAGCCATTAGCTCATGATACCATGTTAGAAGAGAGAGAATTGATGCATTGAATAATGAGCCAAGAGGCTCTTTAGTACAAACAATGAGCAAGAGAGAGATGAGAGGGAAGCTTACCCTATTGGCCAATAAGTTGGCCAATGGGTGAGCTTGCTTGTGACCCAAGCAACCACAAATGTGTGTTGGTTGGGATTGGTTGAGCTAAGGACCAATCCCAACCAACCACAAAATGTGGTTGGAGGGTACACTAAGCAACCCCCAAATTTATAAATGTGCTACACTTCTAGCTTATGTATGTTGTATGAAATATGTAATTACAACATGTTCCTCTGTCCATCATTCTCCTGTCTATCAAATCCTTCCAGTACTCAGTTCGACATCTCCTTGCTGCACTCTGCCCGCAGCACTTCCTCCTCTTCTGCTTGCCTTGCTCCTCGCCCATCGTTACCTGATCAACCTTTTGCAATTCAACCCCTACTCCCATCCTTCCCACCCGCCGTTCTCCATGCGCTGTAAACCTCTTGCACTCTTTCCGCCTCTCCTGCACCCTCTCTCCCGCCCTCCTCCGCTGCGTGCGCGCATGGCAGGTGATCGACACGTTCCACCGCTTCGCAGGCATCAAGCGGCTCAAGGACAAGCCGGTGGGCGAGTTCCCTTTAAGGCAGACACCTCACACGTCCCCTGTGTGCGTGTGCGTGTGGCTGCACGTGATTAACGCGTTCCTCTTGCCCTCCTCCCCCTCTGCGCGTGCGTGCATGGCAGGTGATAGACACGTTCCACCGCTTTGCGGGCATAGAGCGCCTCAAGGACAAGCCAGTGGGCGAGTTCCGCGACGACCAGTGGCTGCTGATCGCCAAGGCGGAGTCGCAGGGGCTCGTGAAGGTGGAGCTGGGCCTGCCGCCGGCTGTCGTGCAGGAGAACGTGATCCAGGTGGGTGCTGTGCAGGGGGTTAACAGCTTAATTGTCCCAGGGTTCAGGGTTTAAGCCGATCTGAACGATCTTTTTAAGGGTTTGGGATTTGGGGTGTAGGGCAGGGCTTGCGTGCTGGGTAGAGGGGGATGGTGGACAAGCCAAGCCGGTAGGCGAGTTCAGAGACGACCAGTGGCTGCTCATCGCCAAGGCGGAGGCGCAGGGGCTCGTGCAGGTGGAGCTGGGCCTGCCGCCCGCTGTGGTGCAGGAAAATGTGATTCAGGTCCGTGCTGTGCAGGGTTGGGGGGTTTAGGGCTTGAATGTTCGAGGGTTCAAGGTATGAGCCGATCCAATCCAAGCGGTTTTCTAAGGGTTCCGGATTTTGGGTGTAGGGCAAGGCTTGTGGTTAGGGGTAGGGGGATGGAGGACATTCGGTGGGCGAGTTCCGCGACGACCAGTGGCTGCTGATCGCCAAGGCTGAATCGCAGGGGCTCGTGCAGGTGGAGCTGGGGCTGCCTCCCACTGTGGTACAGGAAAATGTTATCCATTTGAGTGCAGATGGGTGCAGGGGCTAATGGCTATCCTTCAACTCAAATGTTATCCATTTGCGTTTTTGGCTTGGTTTGGTTTGCAGTGTTGAAACTCTAGGTTTCAGAGCATAGGGTCTGAGCTCATTTAGCTGGCGTATTTCTCCGATGACGTCTATCAATTGGTCTCACTGTCATGCCAACCTCATCACCCGCACTTCCTTGTTTCTTCTCCATCCCTAATCCCCCCCACCCCGCCCCTCCCCTGTGTGTACTTTCAGGAGTTTGAAGCCGGCCTGCCTTTCCTACTGCTCCTCCCACTTCGCCTCGCTCATCTCATGCCCCCTCTTTTGTCGGAGTCAGAAGCACCAAGATCCATTAGGCTGCTCCCCTGCTCGCCCACCCCCCGCGCCCCCCCCCTTCCACCTGCTCCTCCTGTTGCCGCCCTCCCACCGCCGCCTCCTCGCCTGCTGGTGGTGTCGCTGCTGCTTCTGCGGTTGCTGTTGATGGTGGTGTTGCTGCACACACGACCCCCACTTCGCCTCGCTCATCTCATTCCCCTTCTTTTGCCCCATTTCCCCGCTTTCCCACGGGTGCTTCCCCCTTCCTGCTTCTCCGCCCTCTGCCCCCTCGCCCACCTCCTCGCAGGAGTTGGAGGCGGCCTACCTCTCGGATGGCATCTCCCACGTGGCCTCGCTCATCGCATGCCAACCCGCATTTGCCCACTTCCTGCACCCCGGCTCTCCTCCGTTCCCTCAGGAGTTTGAAGCAGCCTACCTCTCAGACGGCGTCTCGCACTTCGCCTCGCTATGGAACGAGCAGCGCCGCACCATTCTCCGGGCGGCGATCGCCGCCCGCTTGCTGCCGACGATGCACAAGGAGACGCGCCTGCTGCTCACCGGCCGCGCCAAGGCATTCGTAGCCGAGCAGTGCGCTCTCGCCCTCTGGAAACACGTCTCCGTCGCCCCCTTTGACGTCCGGGCGAAGGGGGCGGGGGGGGGTGGGGGCGGAGGGATGGGCGGGGGCGGGGGAGGGGGCATGCGGGGCGGCGGGGGGAGGGGCGGGAGGCATGGGGGAGGGGAGGAGCACGGGGGAGGGGGGCAGCCGTGGCTGCGAGTGATGGCGTGCTGCTGGGGGCCTGGTAACCCCGCGACCACCTTTGCCATGCTGAACGCCGCAGGGGAGATGGTGGACTTTCTCCATACCGGCTTCCTCTGTGCTCGCACCGGCCAGCCTAAAGGGGACGCTGCAGCACTGGGGGGGGGCGCAGGGGGGGGCATGGGTGGAGCGGGGGGGGGCGGGGGGAGGGGGAGGGGGAGGGGGCGAGCAGCAGGTGATGGTGATGAAGAAGCGGGAGGATGAGCGGCGGCTGATGGCGTTTGTGAAGGAGCACAAGCCGCATGTCGTGGTGGTGGGCGGGGCTAACCTTGCGTGTGAACGGCTGAAAGATGAGATCTGGGAGGTGCGTGAAAGAATGTGGGTTGTATAACATGTGCATGCTGGGATATGTGGGCATGTATGTGGGAGGATGAGCGGCGGCTGATGGCGTTTGTGAAGGAGCACAAGCCGCATGTCGTGGTGGTGGGCGGGGCCAACCTCACTTGTGGGCGGGGCCAACCTCACTTGTGGGCGGGGCCTACCTCACTTGTGGGCGGGGCCTACCTCACTTGTGGGCGGGGCCTACCTCACTTGCGAAAGGCTCAAAGACGAGATCTGGGAGGCAAGTGTGGTGGTGATTGGGCCGAATGGGATATGCACTGATGGGAGGTGCGTGGGCTGCTGGGCTGGGGGTTGGGGTTGGGGCGCGCGTGGGGGATGTGCGCATGTGGGTGCAACGATCAGGACAGACAGACAGTAAAGCTTGCTACTCTCAATGACACGGTAACTCTGTTTAGTTTCTAGCCCTCCTGCGCCGCTTGCTTCTCCCTCAACCCTTCCCCTCTGGCATTCCCTGTTGGCTCAGACATTCAGCTCCACTCGTCCTCCCATCGCATCCCTCCTTTCCTCCCTCCTCCCGCCCACCAGGTGATTTTCACAGCGTGGAGCACTGCCCTCACAACATCAGCCCTGCCTCTCACGGCTCGCTCACTTCACTTGCATGCCTCCTCCCTTGCGCCCCTCCTCCTCGCGCCCCGGCCCACCCCACCAGGTGATATTCAAGATCGTGGAGCACTTCCCTCGCGACCTCACATCTGATGTCGACAACGTCCGTGTGAGTGCTGCTGTTGAAATGGCATGATCTCACGTCCGTGTAAGTGCCTCCTTGCTGCTGTGACGTGTTCCCCCGTGCTCGTGCCTGTTGAAGTGGTTGATTAACTGTACAACTTCTGAAAACTGTCAGCTCATGGCAGCACCTGCATCCTCCTTCTCTCTCCTCTGCCTCCTGTGGCCCAAGTCGTGCCCACTGCCCACTGCCCACTGCCCACTGCCCACTGCCCACTGCCTGCCTCCACCCCCCACCTCGCCTTCATTTTGTTCTCGCTCTCCGACGACCCCTCACTGGCCGGCCGGCCACACCCTCACTACACTCATTCACCGGCTGCCCTGCATCTGTGCATGCAAGCTTACAGCCTCCTCGCTCCCTCTCTGGCCTCCCGAGGTGACTTTTGAGTCGACTCAAAAGTCACCTGGCTGGCCGACCACACCCTCACTGCACTCATTGACCGGCTGCCTTGCATCTGTGCTGGAAACTGTCAGCTCACGGCTGCCTTGCATCTGTGCATGTAAGCTCACAGCCTCCTCGCTCCCTCTCTGGCCTCCTGCACCCTCTCTTCCTCATGCACCAGGTGGTGTTTCAAGACGAGACACTCGCGCTGCTGTACGAGAATTCCGCCATCTCGCAGGAGCACCTGCCCTCGCAGCCAGGCAAGCACTCGCACCCTGTGCAGCTCAGGCAGGCATATGTCACGCCGTAACACTTGTGAGCATTCCCTCAATGTGGAAAGCTTTTTAGACGAGAGAGCCCTGGAAGGAAGGGGATGAGGCGAGGATGAAGGAGTTAGATGGAGTGGTGTGAGAAAGAGTGGGGAGGCAAGCAAGCCCCCTCCAGCCCACCCCTCCCATTCCCACCAGGCATAGTGCGACACACGGTGGTACATACATACATACACCCTTTTCCCAACCATGTCCCCGCTCTCCCCAACACCCACCCCCTCCCACCAGGCATAGTGCGGCGCACAGTAGGGCTCGAGCTTTACATGCAGAATGGGTTGGCTCTTGCAGCCTGCCTGTTTGGGCCACCAAGGTGGTCTCTGCCAAGTTCCACCACTCATTTTTCAGAATTCTCAAAAGTGATTTCGAGAATTCTCAAAAGTGATTTCGAGAATTCTCAAAAGTGATTTCGAGAATTCTCAAAAGTGATTTCGAGAATTCTCAAAAGTGATGTCAACATAACTATCTGCCAAGTTACACCGCTCTTCCACCCACTCTTTCCCCTTGGCCCCCCAGCAGGCATAGTGCGGCGCACGGTGGGACTCGGGCGCTACATGCAGAGCCGCCTGGCGCTGGCGGGAGGACAGTACATGCATGCACCCTTTTCCATCCCACGCCCCACCCTTTTTCAGGCATAGTGCGGCGCACGGTAGGGCTCGGGCGCTATATGCAGAACCGGCTGGCGCTGGCGGCGTGTCTGTTTGGGCCGGCGAGGGAGGTGCTATCTGCCAAGTTCCACCGCTCTCAGGACCTGCTGCCGCCTGATGACGTGTACGACGCGCTTGAACGCGTCATGGTTACCGTCACCAACCAGGTGGGAACTGTGCAGTTACCAGCTAGTAAGGTTACCAGCTAAGGTTCACCCTTTGACCGCCGCAGTCACGTGCTGCCAGGTGGGTGTGCACACGCACATGCACAGGCGCAAGCAACTGTTGAGTTTTGAGGCGCCTCAAAAAGCAAGCAACTGTTGAGTCTGCTGAACAGTCATGCATAAATCACCCCCATGCACCCTCACCTGTTCCTTCCTCTCACTGTGCTGCCAGGTGGGAGTGGATGTGAACTATGCGGCACAGGAGGCGCAGGATTGGCTCTTTGCACCGCTGCAGTTCGTGTGCGGCCTCGGACCCAGAAAGGCCTCCACGCTTAAAGTGAGTCATGAGTCTCTTCGCCTCCCACCCTCGTCCGTGTCCGATGCGCCTTGTGCCCCGTTCGCTCTCCCTCACCGCACCTGCCGGCCTTTCCCCCTTGTCTCTCCTCCACTCCTCTCTTGCTCCCATTGTCTCGCATGCTCGATTCGATGTACTTCTCCTTATTGATCCCCCCCTCGCCTCTCTCCCCTTCACCACTCTCCCCCACACTTTCCTCACCACCCGATAAGGGTGCTCTTTGAAGGGGCATGCTACAGCGCCTCCCTTCGCCGTCCGCCCTTCCATGAAATCTGGTTCCAAAATCCTGCACTTTCTTCCTCACCTCACCCCTTGCCCTTATTACCTCCCCCATCAGGTGCGCATACTGGGGGAGGGCGTGGTGCGGCGCCGCAAGGACCTCATCGACCCGCCCTTCCTGCTCGACCAGGTTCGTCACCCGCCCTGCCCTTGCCCTGTGATATTCTTGTAAGTGCTCCTGCCCATGCCTTGGTGCGCCGCCCCCCAACTGCCCCTTCCCTCTGTTCTCGTCCCCCACCCCTTTCCTGTGCATGCTGTCCCCTTCTCACGCTTGTCCCCCTCTTTTCACTCGTCACGTATCCCCAACTGTCCCTCCCGCAGGTGGTCTGCTGCATTCATCCGCGTCAGAAAGCAAGACGATGTGCGCCCTGATTTCCCTAATCATTCCTTAGACACCTGTTCTCTCCCTCCGTTCCAGGTTGTCTCAGTCGAGTGAGAGGCCAGGACAGCATGCTAGATGATTCACGAAACGAATCCACCCAGCAGACTACCGCCTGGCGCTCGGCGCCACTGGTGGCCACTGATGGCTACGGCGAGGCACACCGAGGCATGACTTGATTCAGCCTTGGAACCCTGTTGCCCCCCTCTCGTCTGCAGGTTGTGTTTTTAAGCGCAGCGGCGTTCATTTGAGTGAGAGGGCAGGACGACGTGCGAGAGTAAGGCAGAGATCATTTCTATTTTTTCTTCCTCCCACCCTCCTCTCTGCCCCGGTTTCTCCCCCCCAAACCTCCCCGCAGGTTGTGTTCATCAATGCAGCAGCATTAATTAGAGTGAGAGGGCAAGATGACATGTTGGATGACTCCCGGATCCACCCGGCGCTCAAGGTGGCCACTGATGGGTACTGCGAGGCACACCGCAGCATGACTGGTTCACCCTTGGATTCCTGTTGCTTCCCTCTCTTCCTCAGGTCGTGTTCATCAACGCAGCAGCATTCATCCGGGTGAGAGGGCAAGATGACATGCTGGATGATTCACGAATTCACCCGGCAGACTACCGTCTGGCGCTCAAAGTGGCAACAGACGGCTACTGCGAGGCCCACCGCGGCATGACGCCGCACAGCGTGGAGGAGCGCGGCATAGATGTGGTCCTCGAGGCTCGGGACAACCCGGACCTGATCCGCAGGCTCGATTTCGAGGACTACGCGGTGATGCTGGCTCGGAAGGGGCAGGGCGGGCTGAAGGAGAAGCTGCTGCTGATTCGCCGCGAGCTCATGCACGGATTTGCTGAGTGCCGGGTTCAGTTTGAGTCGCTGAATGCGGACGAGCAGTTCTGGCTGCTGAGTGGGGAGACGGAGGAGAGTCTTGCGGTGGGGAAGGTGGTGACTGCGACGGTGAAGCGCGTGCTGAAGTTCAAGGTGTTGTGTGCGTTGGAGAGCGGTGTGCTGGGCGAGGTGGACCGGAGGGATTTCAGTGACGACCCGAATGTGGAGCTGAGGGATGTGGTGAGCGAGGGGCAGCCGCTCACATGCCGCATCAAGGAAGTGAAGACAGAGGAAGCTAAGGTGAGATGGGAGGATTTACTGGGCGCCGCACAATTGTTTCTTGTGTCTCAAAGACCAACCGGACTTCAGTGACAATTCGAATGTGGAGTTGAGGGATGTGGTGAGCGAGGGGCAGCCGCTGACCTGCCGCATCAAGGAAGTCAAAACGGAGGAGGCTAAGGTGTGTGTGAGGGGAAGAAAAAGGGTGAGGAAAGAGGGGGGATGTGTGTGAGAGTTGGAAGGGTTCAATGTGTGTGTGGGCTTGGGGGTTTCTCATGACTGCCGCGTCCCTGCTTGGTTTTCTCTTCCACTTGCCTCTTTATCAACTGCTTCCCCCCAGCCTCGCGTTGCATTTGTCCCTCTCCCCATTCCACTCCTCCCGTCTCCCATCTCCCACCTCCCATTACTACCACCTCCCATCATCTTCCACCTCCCACCCGCCCCCTACCACAAGCGCAGGTGATCCTAACATGCAAGGGCAGCGATCTGAGGAGCAGCGAGTGGAGGGAGATGCGGCAGTGGGACCCGTACTACCAGCGCGCTGCCGTGGAGCAGGAGGAGCAGGCGGCAACGGAGGAGAGGAAGCGCAAGGAGGAGGAGAAGCGCAAAACAGCCTTCCGCCCCCGCATGATCACCTACCCGCTCTTCCACAATGTGTCGCTGGAAGGCGCTAAGAAGGTGCGCCATGGTTTTAATCATGCTTTTGAGTCGACTCAAGAGCACAGCCTGGGCCAGGGCCCACCCCCTCCATCCCAGCCCAGCCCGAACCAGCCTTCGTTGGCAAGCCAACCGGGGAGCGGCCAGGTTCGGTCCAGCCTCGTCAGAATGCCGACCCTCAGCCCTGCCAGGCACCATGAAGCTGCCAGACGGACACTGCCCTCACGCACACGTTCTTCCCCCACTGTATGCCTTTTCCCCCGTGCATTTTCCTCATGTCAACACTTCAGGTCCTGGCGGACAGTGTGCTGCTGGGCAGTGTGGTGATTCGGCCCGGCAGTTGCGGCCCCACGCATCTGAGCATCACCATGAAGCTGCTGAATTGGGTGTTCATGCGCTCGGTCCTCCCCTTGTGTATCAATCTCACACATGCCAACACACACCACCACCACAGGTCCTGGCAGACAAGGACGTGGGCAGTGTGGTGATTCGTCCCAGCAGCCGCGGCCCCACGCATCTCAGCATCACCATGAAGCTACCGGGCGGGGCCTTCACACACGTGGATGTGCACGAGGGCGGCAAGGACCGCACCAGCGCCACCAGCTTCCTGCGCCTCGGCCGCACTCTCACCATTGGGGACGAGAGCTACGAAGACTTGGATGAGGTGAGCCGCGGTGAAGGGTGGAGGCTGGATGGGTAAAGAGACGTTCATGCCCCTGCCTCTCCTCAGCTGCACCCTCTCTCATCTTTGCATCGTTTCTATTTCTCATCACTTACTCCTCCCTGCCTGACCACCTCTCCCTCTCATACGTCCCCTCTCTCTTCACCCCTTCTCACTCTTCTCAACCCCTCGCTCCACCCCTCCGCACCAGGTGATGGCGCGGTACATCGAGCCGCTAGCAGCTTGGTGCGGGACATGGCGGCAAGTTCCGCCTCGGCTCCAAAGGCGACATGGACGCTCCTCACCACCCCTTTTCACCCCACTCCACCGCTCCCCACCCCTCTCCACCAGGTGATGGCACGGTACATTGAGCCCTTGGCAGCGCGCATGCGGGACATGGCGGCATACCGCAAGTTCCGCCTCGGATCCAAAGGCGACATGGACGCTCTAGTGCGCACCGACAAGGAGCGCGAGCCTGCCCGCATCCCCTACTACCTCTCCCTCTCGCATGACCACCCTGGCGCCTTCATGCTCACTTATATCCGCTCTGCTTCTGTCTCCGGCCGCCCCGTGCACGAGTATATCACGGTTTCCCCTGAAGGGTTTCGGTTCCGGAAGCACACGTTCCCAACGCCGGACCGACTGGTGAAGTATTTCCAGGCGCATTTTAATGATCCGGTGGAGGGTGGCGATGGGGGTGCGGGCGGGGGTGGTGGGAAAAGAGAGACGCCGCGCCGAGGAGCTTCTGGTGGTGGTGGTGGTGGTGGTTTGGCATTGCCCCCGCCACCCCCGATACCGGCAGGGGGGAGGGGTGGTCGGTGGGACCAGGCTGGGTCGGGTGGTTGGGGGGCTGTGGGGGGAGGAGGTGGGGAGAAGCTTGGATGGGGAGGAGGGGCGTGGAGTGCGGGAGGTGGGGGGGAGCAGGGAGGGGGGCAAGTGTGGCAATCTGGGGATGGTGGTGGGAGTGGGTGGCAGAATGCAGGTGGTTGGGGTGGCGAGGGAGGGGGAGGAGGGGGATGGGGAGCTGGGAGTGGTGGTGGTGGGTCGGGAGGAGGGTGGGGAGCTGGAGGGGCTGAAAGGGGGGGTGGCGCAAGAACTCCACTCAGAGGCTGATGATGTGGAAGGAAGTACAGATCTAACAAAGTATCGTACTGTCAATAACAAGGTGGATGTGGTCATTATTTCTACGCTTGTTTGCAAGTCATAAATCACATTCTGCTGTTACCTAATTGATGTTTGCATCTGGTTTCCACATTTACGAAATTCTAATCGTAGCAGTTCGTATATCGCGTATCGTTGTGCCCCACCTCTTTCTGTTCCTACGTATGGTGAGACGTGGCATCATTATTCCACGCACCTTGACTTCGCGCCGCAACGCTCTGGCCATTTTGCCGACGTGGAGGATACTCTGAGCGCCACGGTGTACCCAGAATGCTTCAAACACAAATTTCCATGCCGAGGTGGGCAATAGCCCACGTCTAAGCTCCTCATCTTGTAACGCTGTAACAGACAGCGTGGCGATACTGTGCCAGCGTTGACACCTCGCTTGGCCACGCGAATTCTATCCACTGACCTTTGGGATTGCAGCCCGCCACATTGCAATCGCGCATCGCTCCAACATTCCTCCCCCTGACATGCTCACCACAACACCAGCGTTGCTGCAACCACTCGAGATTCCCTTGTCTCCCAAACCCTCCATTGTTGCTCGTTACTTTCCGCTGGTGTAATCGCTCTCCCAGCGATTTCAGTCAGGGCCGCGTTCCTAGAAGCCCTTATCACAGCGCTCCCTAAGCGAAGCTTATTTCGTCGCCAACAGCGAAACATGGCGTCGTCACTCGCCAGCTGTCCTCTAAAGGTCGCCAGCAGCGTCGCAGCACCCGTCGCAGGCGACAGGTCCGCCACGGTCGCATCGAGCAATGCGGCTGTTGCGATGCCGTTCGTGGGCCTCAAGGCGGGCAAGGACCTTCCCGGCGCTGCCAAGGCCTCTCAGGCGAAGAAGTCTGCTGACCGCAAGATGCGGACCGTGTCGCGATCAGTCGCCGCTGGACGCTCCCCCGTGATCTGCATGGCCGAGGGAGGTGCGTGCGGGCTCGGCTTGAGACTCTGATTGGCTGAAAGGATGTGCGTCCCGTGCTCGAACTTTGCGAATAGGATACCATTCGAGTCATACTAGTCCGCCACGTGGCTCGTCCCGGGGGCTTCGGCAACCCCGTGAATCGCGTAAGGTCGTAGGCGACGACCATGTCACATGCTGGATCAATGCTTTGCAGACCATAAAATTGAGGCGCACGATTTCTAGGCGTTAACAGTCGTGGACCTACGTCAGATGCAATGTGCGAACGCGCAACGCCATATGAGGACTGGTGCAGGCCCGCAGGTACTGCAGGAGGACTACCGCAACCTGACATCATGGCGCACTTCGACGCGTCATAAGCAGCCTCATTACTCTGAACGATTCGCTTCTTGTACACTGTTGCGTGTGCGTCCTGCAGGTGGGGAGGTGCCGCTGGAGGACTAACGCAACATCGGCATCATGGTGCATGTCGACGCGTTATAATGTGCCTCATTATCCGCAAAGTCGTACCATGTACAATGTCATATATGTGCCTCGCGCAGGCCGACAGGTGCCGCTGGAGGACTACCGCAACATCGGCATCATGGCGCACATCGATGCGGGCAAGACGACGACGACGGAGCGCGTGCTGTTCTACACAGGCAAGAACTACAAGATCGGCGAGGTGCACGAGGGCACCGCCACCATGGACTGGATGGAGCAGGTGAGACTCGACGCCTAAACAGGGTCTCTTCACGCGTTTGTTACGGAAGGACGGGGTTATGGGCACCGCCACCGTGGACTGGATGGAGCAGGTGAGCTTCTGCACTGGATTCGGCTGCGACTACGGCTGTGGAATACGAAACAACACCTTGATTAGTTTCCCGAACCACGTGCGACCACCGCCTCTGGACCCACTCTTTCTCGAATCGACTCGTGGTGTTCCAACACATGACTGGACTCTGTCACACCCGAATATTCATGGCTCCGATTCTTTTCTCGACTCGAAATGTCTTCTCGTGGGTTTTCAAGACATAAAGAGACTGCGTCACACCTCTCATGCCCATGGCTCCGCCTGACCGTGCACTCCGCGCCTCACTCCTTCCCACTCCCCCCCTCTTTCTCCCGATCCTCCCCCCTCCCCTCCCCACCCCCCCCCCCCCCCTCCCCTCCCCCCTCCCTTCCTGCCTCGCCCCGCCCCGCCCCGCTCGCAGGAGCAAGAGCGCGGCATCACGATCACATCGGCGGCGACGACGTGCATGTGGAACAACCACCGCATCAACATCATCGACACGCCCGGCCACGTCGACTTCACGCTCGAGGTGGAGCGCGCTCTGCGCGTGCTCGACGGCGCCATCTGCCTCTTCGACTCCGTCGCCGGCGTCGAGCCCCAATCCGAGGTACGACCTGCTCCAGATACGACCTGCCCCAGATATGACCCGCCCGGGGGGCTCATGTGTGCACATCCCGAATCTGCCCTGCCCGATACGCTCTTTGCCCAAGGTACGTCAGGTTCGCCCTGCCTCGGGTGCACTGTCCGTTCGCACGTTCAACCTCTCTGTTCACATTCCCTCTCTCCCCCCCGTGCCCCACCCGCCCCTTCTCCCCCCCGCCTCTTCTCCTCCCGCCTCTCTCCCCCCCCCCGCCTCTTCCTCCCCCCCCAATTCCCCCCGCCTCTTCCTCCCCCCCCTATTCCCCCCGCCTCTTCCTCTCCCCTCAATTCCCCCCGCCTCTTCCTCCCCCCCCAATTCCCCCCGCCTCTTCCTCCCCCCCCAATTCCCCCCGCCTCTTCCTCCCCCCTCCAATTCCCCCCGCCTCTTCCTCCCCCCCAATTCCCCCCGCCTCTTCCTCCCCCCAGACGGTGTGGCGGCAAGCGGACAAGTACGGAGTGCCGCGGATCTGCTTCGTGAACAAGATGGACCGGCTGGGCGCCAACTTCTACCGCACGCGCGACATGATCGTGAGCAACCTGGGCGCCAACCCGCTCGTGCTGCAGCTGCCCATCGGCGCGGAGGACGCGTTCCAGGGCGTCGTGGACCTCGTGCGCATGAAGGCCATCGTGTGGACCGGCGAGGAGCTCGGCGCCGCGTTCGAGTACCGCGACATTCCCGAGGACCTGCAGGACAAGGCCGCCGAGTACCGCGCGCAGCTCGTCGAGTCGGTCGTTGAGCTGGTGAGTGAAGGGGAGGGATTATTTGGTGGAGGTGGTGGGCAGAGGGTTGTGCGCGTAAGGTGGTGGGTGAAGGGTGGTGAGGGGAGGTCGAGAATTCAGGGAGCGAAAGATTTTTTAATCAACTACTCTAATCAATCGTCGTGGTCTGCCCCTCTAACCCGTCCCCCGGCTGCCCTATTACTCACCACCTCGTTTGCCTTCCGGATCCGCCTTTGCAACCGCCCTTCGTGCTCCACCCGCCCACACACACTCCTCTCGCTCTCCCCTCTGGAAGACGACGATGCGATGAGGCATTTCTGGAGGGCGAGGAGTCGAACGAAGCCTCTCTGAAGCGCCTTAAATACCCCCTTCCCCTTTCACCCTCCTTCACCCTCGTCGTTCCCCCTCGTTCCCCGACCACAGGACGACGACGCGATGGAGGCGTATCTGGAGGGCGAGGAGCCGGACGAAGCCACTCTCAAGCGCCTCATCCGCAAGGGCACGATCGCGTCGGCGTTCGTCCCGGTGCTGTGCGGTACGGCGTTCAAGAACAAGGGCGTGCAGCCGCTGCTGGACGCAGTCATCGACTACCTCCCCTCCCCGCTCGACCTACCGCCCATGAAGGGGTCCGACCCGGAGGACCCCGAGAAGGCCCTCGACCGCCCCCCTAGCGACTCCGCTCCCTTCTCCGGGCTCGCGTTTAAGATCATGACGGACACGTTTGTGGGCTCGCTGACGTTCGTGCGGGTTTACTCGGGCGTGCTGACGGCCGGGACGTACGTGATGAACGCGAATAAGAACCGCAAGGAGCGGATTGGGAGGCTGCTAGAGATGCACGCGAACTCGCGCGAGGATGTTAAGATCGCGCGCACGGGCGACATTATCGCGCTCGCAGGGCTCAAGGATACGATCACGGGCGAAACGTTGTGCGACCCTGACGCGCCGGTTGTCCTGGAGCGCATGGACTTCCCCGACCCAGTCATTAAGGTCGCGATCGAGCCCAAGACCAAGGCGGATGTGGACAAGATGGCGAACGGTCTGATCAAGCTTGCGCAAGAGGACCCGTCGTTCCACTTCTCTCGCGACGAGGAGACGAATCAGACGGTCATTGAGGGGATGGGAGAGCTGCATCTGGAGATTATTGTTGATAGGCTGAAGCGCGAGTTTAAGGTGGACGCGAATGTGGGCGCGCCGCAGGTCAACTACCGCGAGAGTATTGGCCGGCCGGTGGAGGTTAAGTACACGCACAAGAAGCAGTCGGGCGGGCAGGGCCAGTTCGCGGAAGTGGTGATTAAGTTCGAGCCGCTGGAGCCGGGCAGCGGGTACGAGTTTAAGAGCGAGATCAAGGGCGGCACGGTGCCCAAGGAGTATGTGCCGGGCGTGGTGAAGGGACTGGAGGAGTGCATGGGCAGCGGCGTGCTCGCTGGCTTCCCTGTGGTCGACGTGCGCGCCACTCTCATTGGTACGTACATGACAAGGTGGATTTTCTAGCTTCCTTCCCGCTTCCCTCCACACATTCCCCTCCCCCTACCTGCCGCAACCTTCCCCATTTTGCCCCAAACTGCCGCAAGCTGACCCCGTCCGTCATTCACCCACCCCTCCCCCAACCCTCCACCTTCCCACCACCTTCTCACGTAATCCTAATCCCTCCTCCTTTACCCAATCTCTTCCTCCACGCGCTACCCTCCCAGAGGGCTCGTACCACGAGGTGGACTCGAGCGTGCTGGCGTTCCAGCTGGCGGCACGTGGGGCATTCAAGGATGGCATGGGCTCAATCGAAACGCTAAGCCCCCCTTTCCCCCGTCCATGTCCCTCCCTCCCTCCCCCCCCCCCCCCCCCCTGCTTCTTTTTCCCAGAGGGTTCGTACCACGAGGTGGACTCGAGTGTGCTGGCGTTCCAGCTTGCGGCACGCGGGGCGTTCAAGGAGGGCATGGGCAAGGCCTCGCCGCGGCTGCTGGAGCCGGTGATGAAGGTGGAGGTGGTCACGCCCGAGGACCACATGGGTGACGTCATCGGTGACCTCAACTCGCGCCGAGGGCAGATCAACTCGTTTGGAGACAAGCCGGGCGGCATGAAGGTGAGCGGAAGGGCGGAGATGAGAGAGGGCGGAGATGAGAGAGGGCGGAGATGAGAGAGGGCGGAGATGAGAGAGGGCGGAGATGAGAGAGGGCGGGGATGAGAGAGGGCGGAGATGAGGGAGGGCGGAGATGAGGGAGGGCGGAGATGAGAGAGGGCGGAGATGAGAGAGGGCGGAGATGAGAGAGGGCGGAGATGAGAGAGGGCGGAGATGAGAGAGGGCGGAGATGAGAGAGGGCGGAGATGAGAGAGGGCGGAGATGAGAGAGGGCGGAGATGAGAGAGGGCGGAGATGAGAGAGGGCGGAGATGAGAGAGGGCGGAGATGAGAGAGGGCGGAGATGAGAGAGGGCGGAGATGAGAGAGGGCGGAGATGAGAGAGGGCGGAGATGAGAGAGGGCGGAGATGAGAGAGGGCGGAGATGAGAGAGGGCGGAGATGAGAGAGGGCGGAGATGAGAGAGGGCGGAGATGAGAGAGGGCGGAGATGAGAGAGGGCGGAGATGAGAGAGGGCGGAGATGAGAGAGGGCGGAGATGAGAGAGGGCGGAGATGAGAGAGGGCGGAGATGAGAGAGGGCGGAGATGAGAGAGGGCGGAGATGAGAGAGGGCGGAGATGAGAGAGGGCAGGAGGGACGAGTGTGATTGGACAATGATGAAGGTGAAGGGCGGGGCAGTGTGCTGGCTTTGCAAGGGGCGGCGGGCAAGGGGGTGGCTGCAGCAAGGGGCGGGCAAGGGGGTGGCTGAGACTTCAATTTACATGCTTGGATCTTTGCTGCATGGTGTGACCAAGGGGCGTGTATTGTGGAGGCAAATTCAACATCTGGCTTTCCCCACCATTTGCTACCCCACTTTCAACCACCAGCAACCAGGTGGTTGATGTGCTGATGCAACTGTCGAACATGTTGAGCAGCTGCATCAGCCCATCCATCACCTCCATGTCTTCCTTTCCCCCCTTCTCTCTCTTCGCACTCTCACTGCTTGGTGGATGCGCTAGTTTGTTTAGAGACGTCTCAAAACAAACTAGTTTGTTATCTGACCGTGACACCTGCCTGCCGGGTCATTTTTGAGTCAACTCAAAAGTCTGACCGGGACACCTGCCGGGTCATCATCTTTCTCTTTTCCCTTGTCTCTCTCTGTTGCCTTCACCATCCCACCAGGTGGTGGATGCGTTGGTGACCCTACCGGAGATTTTCAATTATGGCTTCAACCTGTGCGTGATGACCAAGGGGCACACGTGGTTAACCTCGCATCCTACCCCCGTCCTTCCCCTCTCCCCATCAGGTGGTGGATGCACTGGTGCCCCTAAAGGAGATGTCTAACTATGTTTCGAACCTGCATGGCATGATCCAAGCAGCACGTGTCTTTAACCCCGCATCCTGCCCCATCCTTTCCCCCTCTCCTTGCACCAGGTGGTGGATGCACTGGTGCCCCTATCGGAGATGTTCAACTACGTGTCGAACCTGCGCGGCATGACCAAGGGTCGGGCCAACTACACGATGCAGCTCGCACAATTTGACATCGTGCCCACCAACATCCAGAACCAAATCACCGCCAAGGCTCAGGGCACCGCCGTCTGACTGCTTTCTTGTTGACATCTCCGGCAGCGAACTGAAGTATTGTCCCTGCTTAGTATTGCTATTTTAGATTCTTTTTTATGCAAACCCTTATTGTTCTTCATGCTAAGCAAATTCACAAATCTGGTTCCAATCCAAGTACAGCAAGTGGCTTGCAACATCCAGAACCAAATCACGCCACAGCAAAGGGCACCGCCCTAGTTTAATCCCATTGCTGAGCACTTGGTGTTGCTTTCTTCCCTCAGGGTTCTCTTCTCTTCTCTGTTGGGTGCTGCAGCCAGCCACAGCTGATGCCAACTAAGGTACACTGTACAGACAAGATATATACTGTTAGACCCATGGCCTACTATTTGATGGGCTGTGAAAAGCCCTTAGGATCATTCAAGGCTTAAACTCTCGATAGGAATGTTGTATTGCGGAAGCGCGTCAATGACCAAGTGTTGAACCACCTTGCGCTAGTATGTGAGGGCAAGATGGACTAATTATAGCAAAAGAAGACATGCTTTTTATTACATTACAAGGATTATGAAAAGATGCAATATCCGTTTTACTGTTGCTGTTGCGGTCCAATCAGGGCTGTTTTTATCAGGGTAATTACCCTGAATTCAGGGTGATTTCAGGCTTTCCACTTTGTGGAGTCTGACATTTCAGAATAAATGAATTCTCAACCCTGATCCAATCAGTGTAATACATTTTGTATCCCTGATTTTGAGTACAATGTAACAGACTAGCCTGTTAGTGGACCCAGACTCAACAGAGTACCAACATCACTCGGATATAAGACAGTATTGAATAAAAGACACGGGTTGTCTATCATACGGGTGTCTCTTATAAACGGGGTAACCTCATTATAAGACACCTATTTGTGTGTAGGGGCAAATGGCAAATGTATAACGAAGAAGTATCTTCTAAACGGATTTTTGTCCATTTATAAGACTGATTTTTTTAATGTATGAGATAAGACATACATGTCTTATATCCGGGCGATGACGGTATCGACTCTGGTCCCTGAATTTGACCTTATCGAGAGAAAGTTTCTTGAAACTTTTCTTCCGATAACCCCTTGGTATCATTCTGGGCGATGTTCGGCAGCTATAGGGGATCGACGGGAGGGCATGGGACGGTGGATGAAAATGTCGGGCCTCCTGGTTCAACCTTGACGAACCAAGCAAAACACTACGGTCACTAGATGAAAAAACGAAAAACATGCCGGACGTGGGCCAAAAACGCGACGCGAACCCCAACCTAGACCTGTGATCGCGCCGCATCCTCCCCATGAACCCCCCGGAGAAACTTAGAACGAGAATGAATGACTAAGGAATGAAAGTGACACAAATATGAAACCCTAGAATTGTGTACCCCTTAGTATCTAACCCGCTACAGCCTACACAAGCTAGATCATATAAGTTTGACACACACCCATAGGCAAAGTGGGGGAGAACAAGGGGTCACAAGACCAGTCAAGCAAAGCAAGGCAAAGCAAGCTAAAGGTGGATCACAACGTCAACACACATTCTGAGCACAAGTTTAAGGCCACAAGGCCAGTTCAAATGCATGAGTACACACATATATATAACGCTAAACAAGCAAGAGCAGGTATATGTATATGTAACAGTACAAGCAAGGTCAAGAAGTGAGCGAGTGAGGCAAGGTAGGTACAAGACCTAACAGAGAACAGAAGCGCTGATGGTCACAAGGCGCAAGTGCCTTGGTGAAGATATCGGCAGTGTTGGCCTTAGAGGCCACGTTAGCAAGACGCAGCTAACCGCACTGCTGCAGCTCACGAGCAAGGAAGTAGCGAAGAGCGATGTGCTTCATTCTGTGCTCTAGTCTGTGCTCCCGACACAAGGCCAGCATAGCCTTGTTGTCTACGTACAGAACTAGAGGAGAACGAGGCGGCTCTCCGAGGTCAGTCAGCAGGTAGGTGAGCCAGCGTAGCTCCTGTGCAGCCATGGCCCCTGCGTAGATCTTAGCCTCACAACTGGAGCCGAGAACAGAAGACGAGCGGGTAGACCACCACGAAACAGAGCCGGAGCCAAGGCTGAAGGTGTAACCCTGTGACGACCGCCGCGTAGCCTGGTCGTCAGCCCAAGAAGTGTCTGCGTGACCTGTGAGGACCACTGGACTCCGCCCTCCAAGCACAAGCCCCATGCCCGACGTACTGCACAAGTAGCGCTACACCCTCTTCGCTGCAGCCATGTGCTCTGGTGTGTGTCTCCCAGGAGCAACATAGCGTGCCAGAATGCTAAGAGGCTATGCAAGGTTAGGTCGAGTGCAGGTCATCAGGTACATGAGGCAGCCAACAAGCTCTGGGTACGGGCCACTCGACTCTACGGACTCATCCGAAGGCAGAGCTGAGAGCGAGTAGCGAGTAGACAGAGGAGTGGCCTGAGGCGAGGAGTACGTGAAGTCGAAGCGCTAAAGGACCCGCTGCACCATGTGTGACTGAGACAGGGTAATGGTGCGCTGTGCTCTATCCCGGGTGATCTACAAGCCAAGGTAGCTGCGCAGTTCACCCAGGTCTGTGCACGTGTGTCTCTTCTGCAGCTCGGACTTCATGTGGGCGAGTCCAGCAGTGTCAGCTGTGGCAAAGACCAAGTCGTCAATGTACACGAGGATATAGAATGGCGGCAAAGAAGTGTTGGTGCGCAGAAACAGCGACGGGTTGGCAGTAGAAGGAGCAAACCCAAGAACCGCAAGTGTAGTCCTCAGTGTGTCGTGCCACTCACGAGGTGCCTCGCGGAGACCGTAGACTGGCCGCCGGAGGCTCCAATGGGTACCAGGAGGAAAAGACCCAGTGAAGCTAGGTGGGCGGCGCAGCCAGATCTCCTCGTGCAGGTTGACCTACAAGAAAGCAGTGCTGAAGTCAAGAGAGTGAAGCTCGTAGTCACGGTGAGCGGCTATGTGCAGTAGTACCCGAAGAGTGGTCATCTTCGAGGTGGGAGAGAAGGTCTGAAAGTAGTCAACTCCCTGTCGATGACTGAAGCCACGAGCCACGCAGCGCCCCTTGAAGACAGGCGGAGAACCCCGCGGCCGCTTCACACTGAAAATCCACATGCCACTGACGATGTTCGCCCTAGGAGGGGGAACCTCGTCGACGTAGGTGCCTCTGGACTTCCAAGAAGCCATCTTTGCATCCATGGCTGCTTGCCACTGAGAGGAGTAGGGACCCTCTATCGCCTCCGCGTAAGAGCGCGGAGTCGGGATGTCTGGTGCATCCGAGTCTCCCTCAGGGGCAAGCAGCATGGACACGAGATGAGGTGAAGCAGCAGCCAAGCACTGGAACTCCTCCTGCCTGTCCTCAAGGACGTCCGTGCCAAGGGCACATTCACCCCCGACGGACGGAGGACAAACAGACTCAGACTGAGCGACAAGACTAGCAGCGTAGTCTAGGCGACAGTGAGCAGCGAAGCCGACAAGCTCAGAAAGTAAGGCAGACGCAGCAGTGGACTCAAAGGAAGGGTCAGTGACGACAGTAGCAAGGAGACACGTGACAGTAGGACTGGCTGCACGAAGGGAGTCCGACTCCGGGTCGGCAAGAACAGGAAGAGAGGACTCAGGAGGAGAAGGCAAAGAGGCCGCAGCGGAGCAGTGGAGGGACGCAAAGACATCTGGTGCGTGCCACGGACAGGGGGAGGATGCTGACGTGAACCACGACCTCTAGTGTGAGCAGCACGGACAGGCGATGCATGACGAGACACAGGCTCACGACTGCTGAGCAAGACCTTCAGTAGGACCAGTGTAGGGAGAAGGAGCAGGCAGAGGAGAGGTAGGCTATAACTGTGACTCGGACAGGACAGGCTGTGGACACTCTAAGAGAGGAGGCGGACTAGTAGAGGGCGGAAGACCAAGAACCTGCTCAAGGAGCGGAACGAAGTACGGCCGCGGCCGCTAAGCACCACCAGCACCACAAGGGACAGCACGAGCACCCCGAACGACAGCACTAGCGCCAGCAGCACCCCCAGCGCCAACTCCAGTACCCTCAGAGGCACCAGTACCAGAGGCACCCTCAGCGCCAACACCCCCAGTAGCTCCAGCTCCAGCCGGACCACCAGTTTACGTAGCGGGTCCAGCTCCAGCACCCTCAGTAGCACCGACGCCCGCAGCACCACCAGCTCAAGTACGAGAACCACTCGCAGGCCCAACAGCTTTAGTATTCCCAGTACGAGCACCTCCGGGACCCGCGGCACCAGCACCCTCAACAGCAGCAAAACCTCCAGCACCCGCAGCTCGCCTCCAGCGCCAGGCAAACCACTCACGCAGCTCCTGTGGAGAGAGTAGCTCCCACCGGGACGAAGCATCCGAAGAACCTCCAGGCCCAGCACCGCCAGACACCACACGAGCAGGTCCAGTACCCTCAGACTCCGCACCCCAAGACGCAGCACCCCCAGGCTCAGCACCCCCAGACGCAGCACCCCCAGGCTCAGCACCCCCAAGGCGCAGCACCCCCAGAGTCAGCACCCCCAGGCACAGCGCCCCCAGAGTCAGCAACCCCAGACCCAGCACCCGCAGGCTCAGCACCCCTAGCAGCACCAGAGTCTACAGCTACCTCGACAGGGTCGACTACGTCTACCTGAGACACACCTGAGGGGGCACGGACCCTGAGGGGGGAGGGGGTCTACCGGAGGGGGACCTGGCGGAAGGAAGAGTTGCGGGGGGGGGGAGGGACGTAGTGCGTTAGGGGAAGAGACGGTAGTAGGGAACCGACTCGTCAAACGTGACGTCCTGGGAGGACAGAACACGGCGCGAGGTGGGGTGGTAGAAGTGCCAGCTCGGCGCATCAGGGGGGAAGCCAAGGAAGACGCAGGGAACAGCACGAGGGGACAGCTTGTCCGCAGACAAGTCGCGGACAAACGCCCGAGATCCCCAGACACGAAACGCAGACGCATCGCCTACCTTCCCCGTCTACAGCAAAGCAGGGGAGGTCTCCGGCATGGAGACCCGGGGCTGAAGGTTGATAGGATGCGCCACGTACCGAACCGCAAACGGCCAAAGAAATTGGGGGGCAGCTGCATGGACCATGGACGTACGACCGACGTCCATGACCATGCAAATGCGACGCTCAGCAATCCCATTTTGCTGCAGACAGTCCGGAAGCGTGAAGGTCTGGCGGATGCCTCGTGCACGACAGAAGGCTCGCAGAAGGTCAGAGGAGAACTCTCCGCCTCTGTCAGAGTGCAGATGCAGAACAGGAAAGTCCGAGCCGAAACTCTCTCTGAGCTAGACAGGTTCTCGTGGATCTAGGCGATCAGCACCTCAATGACCTCACCCTTGCTGCGCAAGGGGAAGACTGCGGTGTAACGCGAGTAGTCATCAACCACCAGCAGGAAGTAACGCTCGTGACCCTGTCCACGGACGCGGGCTGGGCCCCACACGTCCATGTGAAGCGTTTGCACCAGAGCCTCTGTCGGAGGAAACTCGGAGGAGTGAGATGCAGCGCGCTGCCGCCCCTCGACGCAGGGAACGCAGGTGGGGGCAGGCCCCTGAGGAAGGGGAGGGAGGGACCGGGGGAGACCAGAGACAAGGACACGGGAGACCATGCCTCGAAGACGAGGCAAGGAGGGGTGACCAAGGCGGTGGTGCCAAAGGAGAGTCTGGTGAGACACGAGACGACACGAGCAGGGGGCAGACTTAGGACCACACCTGGACGCCGCAGCAAACACCTGACCCGACGCGGCTACCTGAGCAGACTTATCGACCGGAGGAGACTCAGTAGTCAGTTTGTCCAGGCTCGACTCCGGCTGTTGGGTAAACGTGGCCAAGTGACAGCCCATCCGA
Organism: Closterium sp. NIES-65; assembly: GCA_948144175.1. Lineage (NCBI taxonomy): Eukaryota > Viridiplantae > Streptophyta > Zygnematophyceae > Desmidiales > Closteriaceae > Closterium > Closterium sp. NIES-65. The sequence goes on along the minus strand of CANXME010001443.1, from coordinate 816,082 downwards.
GCACAGGTACAGTGGGTCACTCGCTGACTTGCAGGAGTGAACTGGTGAACCCCTCCATCCTGTAGGTCAGCACCACTCACCAAGTTTGTAGAGAAAGAGGGGAGGTAAAGACCCGACAGGGTGCCAAAAAGGGCTGCCGTACACGGTAGAATAGTGAAGAAGTGGGCAAGGACAGGACCTCCAGAGGGGTCTGCCAGGGAGACTCCCACTGGCCGACTAAGCGGCGTAAGCGTGGTGCGGTCTCAAAAAAAGGAGCGGGAAGCATCCGAGTCAAGGGTGAAGGTGTGGGTGGCCGGAGCCGACGCGGTACCTGAGAGCGCAGACTCACCAGCACCTGGGGCAGCAGTCTCACCAGCACCTAGAGCAACAGCCTCAATGCTCGGGTCAGGCGGAAAACACCGGTAACAGTCACCCTCATCACTAATAGTCACATCATACATGGCAGCAAGAATAGCATCATAGTCAAGATCAAAGATCGGAACACCTGCCATAAACAGCTCGCCCTAGCGAGGGATCTCAGTAGCGTCAGGGAACTGATGACGCCAAGCGTCCGTCAGGCGGTCGAAGCAGTGCTGGGTGCAGTGCAGACCCCCACACTGCTCACCCGCGCGGTCGCCGGTACGTAGAACGTAGGTACAGGGGCCAGCAACCCCACCCCGCTTACGAGCAGTGTACCACTCACGAAGCTGCTGGGGGAAGGGGTCTCACGAGTGCGCTGCTGCTGCTGCTGCTGCTGCTGGCGCTGACCACCACCGGAGCTGGCCCTCTGCGTAGCGCCGCCCCGACCAGCTCCACCTCCGCCGCCGCTGTCAGAACATTATAGCTTATGCTGTTGTGTAGGCTGTAGTGGGGTAGCCCATAAGGGGTACAACCCAATTAGGGTGAGTACTTGTACCCAACTCTTTAATAGTTCATTCATTCTCTCGTTTTATTCTTCACTGCCGCTTCCTCCACCACTGCCTCCACCTCCGCAACCTCCGCCCGCACCGCCACCACCGCCGCCTCCTCCGCCTTCACTGCCGCCACTAGCGCCCCCACCCCCAGCACCACTCCCACCGCCACCCCCAACCCTTCCGCCGCCTCCACCGCTGCCTCCACCGCCCCCGCCAGCTCCTCCAACGCCCTTGCCCTCCTTGCCCTTGCCTGAGCGGCGTCTCTTGCTAGGGGCAGACGCCACGCCGACCGACTCAAGACCAACGAGGTCGGCCGCAGCAGCAGAGGCAACAGAGGGCAAGACGGGGGAGGGGGAGCACCCCTCAAAGATAGGGGTACGAGGGTCACCACGAGAGACTATACTCTTCTCTGCTGCTAGGAGGCGCTCTTTGAGAAGGTCAACGGTGAGAGTGGTGGGGCAAACTGAGAGGAAGTGGTCCCTGTCCGAGCGAAGGGTGTTAGGGAGCCGGGTGACTATGTAGTAGAGGGTGATGTACAAAGGGGGGGGGTTCTTGGCGCAGAACTCAGCTCAGGAAGGGCAGCACGGAAGCGAATGTCACTAGTGCGAAGGTGTGTAATGAGGTCAGCGACTGTGGGAAAGGCGGTGAGGTCAGGGAAGCGGAACGGCAGTATGAGGCGGCTAAGAGCAGCAGTGGCAGGGGAAGAGTAGCGTGCAACTACAGCGTCGTACAAGGTCTTAGCACTCTTGTACTGACTAAAATGCGCGCGCTCAGCAGTCGGTAAATGGCGGCGCACAGCAAGGCGGGCAGCAGCATCGCGCGTGGCCCACTATGAGCGAACAGTGGCGTCAGCATCAGCAGCAAGGGCAGGAGAGGCACCAGAAGTGAGGTCAAACAGGGAGAGACCGTCTGCCCTATCGCACTGTAGAATAAGCTGCAGATCATCTACCCAGACCTTGAATTCAACAGCCCAACCCTGAGCGTCAAAGGTGAGAACACTGGGGGTGGCCATGACAGCAGTAGACAGGCAGTGAGTGTCAGAACATCATAGCTTATGCTTTTGTGTAGGCTGTAGTGGGGTAGCCCATATGGGGTACAACCCAATCAGGGTTAGTACTTGTACCCAAGTCTTTCATAGTGCATCTCATTCTCATTTCAGTTTTCTCATGGTATCGAGCAGGTTCCCTCATGGGAACTGTTCCTAAGGCCCACCGATTCGATTTTTTTTCCTACCCGGAGCGCGCTCTGCCATTGCCCGAGTCGCGCTCCCCCCCCCCCCATTTTCTCACCGTATCGCGCCTACCCCGCGGCCCTCAAGCCGCCCTTCCCGGCCCCGATTCGCCACCCTTTCGGCCCCGTAGCCTATCCCGCGGCCCTTGCGCCGCCCTTCCCGACCCGGCCCCGCCCTTGCTGGCCCCGTCGCCTACCTGCGGCCCCGACGCCTACCTGCGGCCCCGTCGCCTACCTGCGGCCCCGTCGCCTCCTTGCGGCCCCGGCGCTGCCCTTCCCGGCCCCGACACCGCCCTTCGCGACCCGGCCCCGCCCCTGCTGGCCCCGTCGCCTAGCCCTGCGGCCCCGTCGCTGCCCTTCACGGCTCAGGCGCCGCCCTTTCTCGGCCCCGACGCCGCCCTTCCCGACTCGGCCCAGTCTCTGCTGGCCCCGTCGCCTACCTTACGGCCCCGGCTCCGCCCCTTCCCGGCCCCGGCCCAGCCCATGCTGGCCTTGTGTCGAGAGCAGAGACTGGAGCATAGAACGAAGCACATTGCTCTCCGCTACTTTGTTGCTCGTGAGCCGCAGCAGCGTGGTCAGCTGCGTCTTGCGTACGTGGCCTCTGAGGCCAACACTGCTGATATCTTCACCAAGGCGCTTGCGCCTTGTGATCATCAGCGCTTCTGTACTCAGCTGGGTCTTGTGCCTGCCTTGCCTCACTTGCTCACCTCTTGACCTTGCTTGTACTATTACATATTTATATACACCTGCTCTTGCTTGTCTAGCCTTTTATATATATATGAACTCCTGCATGTGAACTGGCCTTGTGGCCTTGACCTTGTGCTCGGAATGTGTGGTGACTTTGTGATCCACCCTGAGCTTGCTTTGCTTGACTGGTCTTGTGACCCCTTGTACTCCCCCACTTTGCCCATAGGGGTGTGTCAAAACATCATAGCTTATGCTTTTGTGTAGGTTGTAGTGGGGTAGCCCATATGGGGTACAAGCCAATTAGGGTTAGTACTTGTACCCAACTCTTTCATAGTGCATCTCATTCTCGTTTCAGTGTTCTCAGTGAGCACAGCGGGGTAGGGCAGTGCAGTGGCAAAGGCGTTGTGCTTACCAGGCAAGTGAGGTGGTCCGGGGCAGGCCGGCAGGGACAGAGCCGCTACTGCAGTGACGGCGGCGTCTCGGCTGCGGCGGCCCGGCGGCTCGGCGACTCGGCGGCTCGGCTGCAGTTTGGCTCGGCGGCTCGGCGGCAAAGGCGGTTCGGTGGCTCGGCGCCAAAGGCGGCTCAGCGGCTCGGCAGCGAAGGCGGCTCGGCGGGGCCGTGAAGGGCGGCGTCGCTACTGTGAAGGAGCGGTGACGGGGCCGCTGAAGGGCGGCGACGAGGCCGCGGAAAGTGGCGGCGACGAGGCCACGAAAAGGGGGTGGCGATGGGGCCGCTGAAGGGCGGCGACGGCGCTGCTGAAGGGCGGCGACGAAGCCGCTAAGAGGCGGGGACGGGGCCGCTGAAAGGGCGGCGACGGGGCCGCTGAAGGGCGGCGACGAAGCCACTAATAGGCGGCGACGAGGCCGCTGAAAGGGCGGCGACGGGGCCGCTGAGAGGGCGGCGACGGGGCCGCTCAAAGGGCGACGACGGGGCCGCTGAAAGGGCGGCAACGGGGCCGCTGAAAGGGCGGCGACGGGGCCGCTGAAAGGGGGGAGGCGGCGATGGGGCCGCGGAAGGACGGCGACAGGGCCGGAAGGGGCGGCGACGGGGCCGTCAAGGGCGGCAACGAGGCCGGTAGGGGCGGCGACGGGGCCGTCAAGGGCGGCAACGAGGTCGGCAGAGGCGGCGACGAGGCCGCTAAGGGCGGCGCGACGGGCCGCTAAGGAGGGCGCGACGGGGCCGCTAAGGAGTGCGCGACGGGGCCGCTAAGGAGGGCGCGACGGGGCCGCTAAGGAGGGCGCGACGGGCCGCTAAGGGCAGAACACTAGGCACGCCTCGGGCAGGGGACAACGCGCGCCCCGGGCAGGAAAAAAAAATTTCGATCTTGGTGGGCCCTAGGACAGTTCCCACTAGGGAACCTGCTCGATACCATGAGAAACTTAGAACGAGAATGAATGACTAAGGAATGAAAGTGACACAAATATGAAACCCTAGAATTGTGTACCCCTTAGTATCTAACTCGCTACAGCCGACACAGGCTAGATCATATAAGTTTGACACCCCCCTCTTGCGGAAACTTTCCGTTCCAGTGTCGAGGCCAGGGCTGATTTTATCAGGGTAATTACCCTGATTTCAGGGTGATTACAGGCTTCTTACCTGGTGGTCCCTGCAATCACAGTTTTTTAAACTTGTGAACACTGATCCAATCAGATAAGTTACTTAACGAACCCTAAAATCTTGTAACTAGGCTCAGAGTAATGTACTTGCAGACTCTGTCCATGTAGAGTACGCGTTCTGTGGACCCTGACTGCGGGGGTATCGGGACGAAGGCTCCTCGAATTTTCCTTCCGATAACCCCGCCTTTGGATTGATCGCGTGATCCCCCCCCCCCCCTTATCGAGCTGAAGTTTCTTCGAGCCTCCTTTCTGATACACCGCCAAAGTGATCAGGCGAATCTGCAATGTCAGTTATTTTGTAGTGATTGGTTGAAATAGTTCGAAATCTGTGACTCGAACAGGTTTGACTCGCCCTTTTACACTAGCTCCAGAATGCACGCCTCTGTAGTTGCAGCGTGTCTGAAGAGATTTGATTAGGCATGGTAATAAGACAGGGAAACGTTACACTCCCACACCAGATAGGTCAATCGCACCCGCCCTGCACAAATTAGTGGAGTGCACAGCCAGCACGAAACACAGCGCGCAGACTTCATGGAGAGTGGGACATTTTTCCCCGGTAAAAAAGAGCGCGATACAACTCTGATGTTCAATTCTCGACCCTGAACAATCAGAGTTAACTACTTTACAACCTTGAGCAACCAGGGTAATGTTTTTCTGGAAAATGTGCACCCATAATAGAGGGGGGTGTCAGAACATTATAGCTCATGCATATTGTGTAGGCTATAGTGGGGTAGCCCATAAGGGGTACAACCCAATTAGGGTTAGTACTTGTACCCAATTCATTCATAGTTCAATCATTCTCGTTTCTTCTCATGGTATTGAGCAGGTTCCCTAACGGGAACGATTCCTAGGGCCCACCACTACGATTTTTTTTTTTTCCTGCCCGGAGCGCACTCCGCTTAGGCCCGAGTTGCGCCTCGTGTGCTTTCCTTACCCTCGCGCCCTCGCTAGGCCCCTCACGGCCCCGTCGCGTCGCCCTTAGCGGCCCCTAGCGGCCCCGTCGCGCTGCCCTAGCGGTCGCGTCGCGCCGCCCTAACGGCCGCGTCGCGCCGCCCAAGCCGCCCTCACGGACCCCTAGAGGCCTCTTGCGGCCTCGATCTGCCGCTCTTGCGGCCCCGATCCGCCGCCCTTTGCGGCCAGTCGCCGCTCTCCCCCTGCGGCCCCTCGCCGCCCTTTCACCAGCGGCCCCATCGCTGCCCTTGCACGGCCCTGACGCCGCCCTCCCTGCGGCTCTGTTGCCGCCCTCTTCAACGGCCCGTCGCCGCCCTTCTTAGCGGCCCCGCCGTCTCCTTTCAGCGGCCCCGCCGTCTCCTTTCATCGGCCCCACCGTCTCCTTTCAGCGGCCCCGCCACTACCCCTGTAGCGGCCTCGTCGCCGCCTTTTTAGCGGCCCCGCCACCTCCTTTAAGCGGCCCCGCCGCCTCCTTTAAGCGGCTCTGCCGCCTCCTCTCGGCGGCCCCGCCGCCTCCTCTCTGCGGCCCCGCCGCCTCCTCTCGGCGGCCCAGCCGCCTCCTCTCAGCGGCCCCGGACGCCGCCCTCTCAGCGGCCCTTCCGTCGCCTCCTTTGCGGCTCCGCCGAGCCGCCCAACAGCAGAGCCGCCGAGCTGCCCAGCAACAAAGCCGCCGAGCCGCCCAGCAGCTGAGCCGCAGAGCCGCCCAGCCACCGAGCCGCCCAGCAGCCAAGCCGCTGTGCCGCCCAGCAGCCGAGCCGCCCAGCCGCCGAGCCGCCGAGCCACCCAGCACCCGAGCCGCCGAGCCGCCCAGCAGCCGAGCCGCCGAGCCGCCCAGCAGCCGAGCCGCCGAGACGCTCAGCTGCCGAGCTGCCTACCGCCCAGCTGCCGAGCCGCCGAGTCGCCCTGCAGCCGAGCCGCCCGAGCCGCCCTGTCTGGTAAGAGCAGCGCCTCTGTCACTGCACTGCCCTCACCCTACTGTTCGCACTGCTAGTCTACTGCTGTCATGGCTACCCCTAGTGTCCTTGCTTTTGACGCTGAGGGTCGGGCCATTGACTTTGACATTTGGATAGATGACCTGCAGCTTTTCTTACAGTGCGATAGGGCGGACGGTCTCTCTCTCTTTGACCTCACGGCTGGTGCCTCTCCTGCCCCTGCTGCTGATGCTGATGCCACTGTCCGCTCACAGTGGGCCACGCGCGATGGTGCTGCACGTCTTGCTGTGCGTCGCCACCTGCCTACCTCAGAGCGTGCGCACTTTAGCCAGTACAAGAGTTCTCAGACCTTGTACGACGCTGTAGTTGCACGCTACTCCTCACGTGCCACTACTTCAGTGAGCCGCCTCATGCTGCCGTACCTCTTCCCTAACCTTGCTGCCTTTCCCATAGTCACTGACCTCATTACGCACCTCCGAACTAGTGACACTCGCTACCGCGCTGCGCTTCGTGCTGAATTCTGCGCCAAGAACCCACCCCCCCATGTACATCACTCTCTACTACAAAGTCGCTGTAGGGGCCTCTCGTGATGACCCGCGCACCCCCATCTTTGAGGGGTGTTCCCCCTCCCCTCTTTTGCCCTCTGTTGCCTCTGCTGCTGCGGCCGACCTCGTTGGTCTGGAGTCGGTCGTTGCGGCGTCTACCCCTAGTGGGAAGCGTCGCTCTAGCAAGGGGGGCAGGGGCGCTGGAGGAGCTAGCGGGGGCGGTGGAGGCGGCAGTGGAGGCAGTGGAGGGGGTGGGGGTGGTGGTGGGAGTGGTGGCGGGGGTGGAGGTTTCGGCGGCGGCAGTGGAGGCGGAGGCGGCGGCGGCGGTGGCAGTGGGAGCGGAGGTGGTGGAAGTGGCGGAAGAGGAGGAGGCGGTGGCGGAGGAGGAGGAGGAGGAGGAGGAGGTCGTGGCTCTTCGTAGAGGAGTGGCTCCGGTGGTGGTAAGCGCCAGCTGCAGCAGCGCAGTCGGGAGACCCTGTCCCCTCAGCAGCTCCGTGAGTGGTACGTTGCACGCTAGCGGGGTGGGGGTACTGGTCCGTGCACCTACGTCCTGCGCACCGGCGACCGTGCGGGTGAGCTGTGTGGGGGTGCGCACCCCACCTAGCGCTGCTTTGGCCGCCTGACGGACGCTTGGCGTCACCAGTTCCCTGAGGCCACTGAGATCCCTCACTAGGGGCGAGCTATCTAGGGCAGGGGAAGCTATCTTTGACCTTGACTTTGATGCTATTCTTGCTGCTATGTATACTGTGTCTATTAGTGAGGAGGGTGACTGTTACCGGTGTTTCTCGCCTAACCCGGGCATTGCGACTGCTGCTCTAGGTGCTGGTGAGGCTGCTGCTCTTGGTGCTAGCGAGGCTGCTGCTCTAGGTGCTAGTGCGTCTGCTTCCTCCGGTACTGGTGAGTCTGCGCTCTCAGGTACTGCGTCGACTTCGGCCTCCCACAACTTCACACTTGACTCGGGGGCTTCCCGCTCCTTCTTTCGAGACCGCACCACACTCACGCCGCTTGGTCGGCCAATTGCAGTCTCCCTGGCAGACCCCTCTGGGGGTCCTGTCCTTACTCACTTCTCCACTGTCCTCCCGTGTCCGGCGGCCCCCTTTGGCACCCTGTCTGGTCTTTACCTCCCCTCGTTCTCTACGAACTTGGTGAGTGGTGCTGACCTACAGGATGCGGGGGTTCACCAGTTCACTCCTGCGAGTCAGCGGGTTACCCACTGCACGGACGCTCGGACAGGCCGACACCTGGCCACGTTTACTCGTCGGCCGGGGTCGAGCCTGTACACACTGACCACTGCGTCTCCTCCAGTCCCTGCGTCTGGTCAGGTAGCTGCGTCGGGTCAGGTGTTAGCTGCAGCGTCCAAGTCTGGTCTTGAGTCTGCCCCGTGCTCGTGTCGCCTCCTGTCTCACGAGACTCTCCTCTGGCACCACCGCCTTGGTCACCCCTCCCTGCTTCGTCTCCGAAGCATGGCCTCCCATGTCCTTGTCCCTGGTCTTCCTCGGTCCCTGTTTAAAGTTTTGGAAGAAAGAAGAGGACTGCACTAGCAAGAATGGGGATACAAATGGCAAACCGTAGAAGGGTTGTACTCGCTATAGAGCACCCCACTACAGGCTAGAGCATAAGATAACATTCTGCACACCCCCATAGCCAAAGTGGGGTGTAATCAGCAGAGCAAGCAAAGCAGTACAAGCTCAGGGTGGATCACAATGTCACCACACAATCTGAGCACAAGTTTAAGAAGCAATAGTTTAAAGTTCACAATTATGAGCAAAGCTAATGGTAGTCACAACGAGCAAGTGAGGAGGAGGAGAGAGAGTGAGAGGAGAGGAGATGGGAGGCGACGGATGAAGCTGCAGACACACGGGCAATAGTAGGCACACTGGCACAGCGGCTTCTGGAAAAACGCTCCGGAATACTGGAGTAACTGGCCCCGCGGCTAAAGTAGCGGTAGACGAGCAACGGACCCACGAGCGGCTGGCACAGCTGGCTACGACTGGGCTATCGGACGAAGTCCCCGGAATACAGGTGCTGCTGGCGACACGACGACAACCTCCATTCAGCTTCCCCAAACTATCCCACTCCCCCTGGCACACACCCACTGCTACACCGCTAGCTCCACCCCCCCTTCACCACCCCTTAGTACCACTCCACCGGCTCCAACACGTCCACCCCCCCTCAGCGGCAGCTGCAGCACAAGGAGACGGAGAAGGAGGAGGAGCAGGGAACGGTACAGAGTGAAGTCACCCCCATACCCCTCACCCCCAAACCCTAATTCAGGAGAATGGGGAGTAGGAGGGGTGGGGCGCCAGTAGAAGCACTGGGGGACAGCGGGGAGGGCAGGGGCAGCGAGGAACGGGCCCACCACGGGCCTGGTAGAGACGCCCGAAGCCGCGCGCGGGCCTGGCGCCGCCTGAACGAGTCGCGCGCGGGCCTGGCGCAGCCCGTACGGGCCGAGCACGGGCCTGGCGCAGTCCGTACGGGCCGCGCGCGGGCCTGGCGCAGCCCGTACGGGCCGCGCGCTGCCAGTACGGGCCGGGCGCAGGCCACGACAGGCGATAGGGGGCGACGCGCGGGTCCCCGTCGCCCGTCGCGGCGCCTCCAGAGGGCAACGCGGCGAACGACGGGGCAAAAGCCCGCCGCGCGCCTCGGGGCGCAGAGCGCGCAGAGAACCGCCGCGCGCCTTGGGGCGCACGGTGAGCAAAAAACCGCCGCGCGCCTCGGGGCGCACGGGGGGAAGGAAAAATGCCGCACGCCACGGGGCGCACGGCTCAGAGAGTAGTGGTAGTAGTTGCAGCGGAAGCTAGAAGGTGGTAAGCCCGCCCACAAGATCGATCCAAGGGGATCAACCTGCTCTGATACCATGTTTAAAGTTTTGGAAGAAAGAAGAGGACTGCACTAGCAAGAATGGGGATACAAATGGCAAACCCTAGAAGGGTTGTACTCGCTATAGAGCACCCCACTACAGGCTAGAGCATAAGATAACATTCTGACAGTCCCTCCCTCCCCTTCCTTCGGGGCCTGGCCCTACCTGCGTCCCCTGTGTCGAGGGGCGGCAGCGGGCTGCCCCTCACTCCTCCCAGTTTCCTCCGACAGAGGCCCCGCTGCAGACGCTTCACATGGACGTGTGGGGCCCAGCCCGCGTCCGTGGACAGGGTCACGAGCGCTACTTCCTGCTGGTGGTTGACGACTTCTCGCGTTACATCACAGTCTTCCCCTTGCGCAGCAAGGGTGATGTCACTGAGGTGTTGATCGACTGGATCCGCGCAGCTCGTCTCCAGCTCAGGCGGAGCTTCGGCTCGGACTTTCCTGTTCTGCGTCTGCACTCTGAGAGAGGCGGAGAGTTCTCCTCTGGCCTTCTGCGAGCCTACTTTTGTGCACGAGGCATCCGCCAGACCTTCACACTTCCGAACTCTCCACAGCAAAATGGGATTGCTGAGCGCCGCATTGGCATGGTCATGGACGTCACCCGTACGTCCATGATGCATGCGGCTGCCCCCCATTTTCTGTGGCCGTTTTCGGTCCGGTACGCGGCGCATCAGATCAACCTTCAGCCCCGGGTCTCCATGCCGGAGACCTCCTCAGCTTTGCTGTGGACGGGGAAGGTTGGTGATGCGTCTGCGTTCCGTGTCTGGGAATCTCGGGCGTTTGTCCGCGACTTGTCTGCGGACAAGCTGTCCCCTCGTGCTGCTCCTTGCGTCTTCCTAGGTTTCCCCCCTGACGCGCCAGGGTGGCAGTTCTACCACCCCACCTCTTGCCATGTTCTGTCCTCCTAGGACGTCACGTTGGACGAGTCGGTCCCTTATTACCGCCTCTTCCCCTACCGCACTCCGTCCCTCCCCCCGCCACCGCTCTTCCTTGTACCAGCCCCCCCCCCCGGTACATCCCCTCCTCCCTCAGGGTCATGCCCCCTCAGGTGTGTCCCACGTAGATGCAATTGAGCCTGTCGAGGTCGCTGGTGACTCTGGTGCTGCTGAGGGTGCTAAGCCTGAGGGTGCTGACTCTAGGGGTGCTAAGCGTGTGGTTGCTACACCTGGGGGTGCTGAGCCTGAGGGTACTACGACTGTGGGTGCTGAACCTGGGGGTGCTGAGTCTGGGGGTGCTGAGCCTGGGGGTGCTAAGCCTGGGGGTGCTGAGCCTTGGGGTGCTGAGCCTGGGGGTGCTACGCCTGGAGGTGCTGAGCTTGGGGGTGCGGAGCCTGAGGGAGCTGGGCCTGCTGGTGCTGTGCCTTGCGGTTCTCCGAGTGCTTCTTCTCGCTAGGAGCCACTCTCTCCACAGGAGCTGCGTGAGTGGTTTGCCCGGCGCTGGAGGCGAGCTGCTAGAGCTGGAGGTACTGCGGGTACTGGAGGTTCTGTAGCTGCTGAGGGAGCTGGTGCCACGGGTCCCGGAGGTGCTCGTACTCGGAGTACTGGAGCTGCTGGACCTGCGGGTACTTCTGGAGCTGGAGCTGCTGCGGGTGTTGGCGCGGAGGCTACTGCTATCGGTCCTTGAGGCGGTCCTGCTGAGGGTACTACTGGTGCTGCTGGGGGTACTGGAGCTGGAGCTGCTACTGGTGCTAGTGCTGCCACTAGGGGTGCTGGTGCTGTCCCTGCTGTGTATGGAGTCGCCGCGCGGCCTCGGCCGTACTTTGTTCCCCTCCTTCAGCAGGTTCTTGGTCTCCCATCTTCTAGTGGTCCTCCTCCTCCCTTGAGTGTTCACAGCCTTTCCAGTCGCAGTTACAGTTACAGCCGGCCTCCCCACTGCCTGCTCCGTCTCCCTACACTAGTCCTACTGGAGGTCTTGCTGAGCGTCGTGAGCCTGCGTCTCGCCCTGCGTCGCTTGTCCGTGCTGCTCGCACTAGTGGTCGCGGTTGGCGTCATCGTCCTCCTCCTGTCTCTGGCACGCACCGGATGTCTCTGCGTCCGTCCACTGCTCCTCTGCGTGCCCCTTTGCCTTCTCTTCCTGAGTCTTCTCTTCCTGCTCTTGCCGACCCGGAGTCGGACTCTCTTCGTGCTGCCGGTCCTACTGACACGCTTCTCGTTGCTACTGTTGTCACTGACCCTTCCTTTGAGTCCACTGCTACGTCTGCCCTAGTTGCTGAGCTCGTCAACTTTGCTGCTCGCTGTCGCCTAAACTACGCCGCCGGTCTTGTTGCTGAGTTTGAGTCTGTCTGTTCCTCTGTCCGTCGAGGGTGAGTATGCCCTTGGCACGAACGTCCTTGAGGACAGGCAGGAGGAGTTCCAGTGCTTGGCCGCTGCTTCACCTCATCTCGTGTCCATACTGCTTACCCTGAGGGAGACCCGGATGCACTTGACATCCCGACTCCGCGCTCTTACGCGGAGGCGATAGAGGGTCCCTACTCCTCTCAGTGGCAGGCAGCTATGGACGCAGAGATGGCTTCCTGGAAGTCCACAGGCACCTACGTTGACACGGTTCCCCCACCTGGGGCGAACATCGTCAGTGGCATGTGGATTTTCAGGGTGAAGCGACCGCCAGGTTCTCCGCCTGTCCTAGAGGCACGTTACGTGGCTCGTGGCTTCAGTCAGCGGCAGGGAGTTGACTACTTTCAGACCTTCTCTCCCACCCCGAAGATGACCACTCTTTGGGTACTGCTGCACATAGCTGATGACCGTGACTACGAGCTACACTCTCTTGACTTCAGCAGTGCTTTCTTGGAGGGCAGCCTGCACGACGAGATCTCGCTGTGCCGCCCACCTGGTTTCACTGGGTCTTTTCCTCCTGGCACCAAGTGGAGCCTCCGGCGGCTAGTCTACGGTCTCCGCCAGGCACCGCGTGAGTGGCACGACACACTGAGGACTACACTTGCGGCTCTTGGGTTTGCTCCCTCTACTGCCGACCCGTCGCTGTTTCTGCGCACCGACACTTCTTTGCTGCCGTTCTACATCCTCCTGTAAGTCGACGACTTGGTCTTTGCCACAGCTGACACTGATGGACTCACCCACGTGAAGTCCGAGCTGCAGAAGAGACACACGTGCATAGACGTGGGTGAACTGCGCAGCTACCTTGGCTTGCAGATCACCCGGGACAGAGCACGCCGCACCATTACCCTGTCTCAGTCACACATGGTGCAGCAGGTCCTTCAGCGCTTCGGCTTCACGTACTCCTCGCCTCAGGCCACTCCTCTGCCTACTCGCCACTCGCTCTCAGCTCTGCCTTTGGATGAGTCCGTAGAGTCGAGTGGCGCGTACCCAGAGCTTGTTGGCTGCCTCATGTACCTGATGACCTGCACAGGACCTGACCTTGCATACCCTCTTAGCATTTTGGCACGCTATGTTGCTCCTAGGAGACACAGATCGGAGCACATGGCTGCAGCGAAGAGGGTGTTGCGCTACTTGTGCAGTACGTCGGGCATGGGGCTTGTGCTTGGAGGGCAGAGTCCAGTGGTCTTTAGTGGGCACGCAGATGCTTCTTGGGCTGACGACCAGGCTACGCAGCGGTCGTCACAGGGTTACACCTTCAGCCTTGGTTCCGGCTCTGTTTCGTGGCGGGCTACTCACTCGTCTTCTATTCTCGGCTTGAGTTGTGAGGCTGAGATCTACGCAGGAGCCATGGCTGCATAGGAGCTTCGTTGGCTCACCTACCTGTTGACTGACCTCGGAGAGCCGCCTCGTTCTCCTCCAATGTTGTACGTAGACAACAAGGCCATGCTGGCCTTGTGTCGGGAGTAGCGAGTGGAGCACAGAACGAAGCACATTGCTCTCCGCTACTTTCTTGCTCGTGAGCTGCAGCAGCGTGGTCAGCTGCGTCTTGCCTACGTGGCCTCTGAGGCCAACACTGCTGATATCTTCACTAAGGCGCTTGCGCCTTGTGACCATCAGCGCTTCTGTACTCAGCTGGGCCTTGTGTCTACCTTGCCTCACTTGCTCACCTCTTGACCTTGCTTGTACTGTTACATATATATATACCTGCTCTTGCTTGTCTAGCCTTCTTTATATATATGTACTCCTGCACGTGAACTGGCCTTGTGGCCTTGAACTTGTGCTCGGAATGTGTGGTGACTTTGTGATCCACCCTGAGCTTGCTTTGCTTTGCTTTGCTTGACTGGTCTTGTGACCCCTTGTTCTCCCCCACTTTGCCTATGGGGGTGTGTCAGAACATTATAGCTCATGCATATTTTGTAGGCTATGGTGCCCATAAGGGGTAAAACCGAATTAGGGTTAGTACTTGTACCTAATTCATTCAAAGTTCAATCATTCTCGTTTCTTCTCAGGGGGAATTTTTCCCCGGAATCAGGGAGCCCTAAAATGAAATATCAGCCTTGGTCGAGGCATGAAATGTGGATTCTTGTGAAGTGGACAACCCCACGGGGAATAAAAAACCCATGCCCTGGACAATGGGTACGTTATTTTAAACCTGTACTTGTATTTATCACCCAGATAAAGTTACTAGCCTATTCTCCTCGTTACGTAATGGATGATTATCGTAAAATACATGAAATGAAATTCGGGTGCGATTTTCGCGTTTTTAGTGGATGTTTAGCTAAGTAAAAACAAAACGCGAAACATAAAATGTGAACTTCTCAACATATATATCCAGGGTAGTTTTGCAATTATGGGTGAGGCTTACAAAGAAATTTTAACGGGAACTGTTTACGTTGCGAAGGTTCGCGTTTGCAAGGCGTCTGTTTTCGTTGCCCTCACCCTACCACCCTGGACCTCCGCAATTACCGCCAAGTCCTTCCGCTTGCGCAAGGACCTTGAACTTGGCGTCAACTGTGGCTGATCCCAAGTTGACCTGTCACAACTAGGGGCGAGGCTGTTGATTTTCGATGCCTCGACTCATCCCTCGCTAGATCCCTTGGGTTGCCGAACATTGCCCAGTTGCCGCATTCGGGGTGCTTGGCCCCCTGAGGAATATTCTAGGAAGGCGCATGACAGAGTTTAAAGCCCATGTCGAGCCTCCGAACTCGTTATTGTGTACCAAACCTGGTAGCATTTCTTGTGCGACCAAGGGTTCACGAACGCATCATCACTAGTGCGTTCGGACCTTAGTGGGAAATTTCTGTTACGGGAAAACTGGAGGCGCCGCTCGTGCGAACCCTATCCCCCCAACAGAGGTAGGATAAGGGGACGCACAAGCAATAACGGGCAGATCTGAACGCCCGATTTTGGGAAACTTTGCGATGAAATAACTCATTAGAAAAACATACTAAACAAGAGGCAAGGGTGAACCCAAAGGTTGAAGATTTGTGACTGGTTGGGATGAATGATTTTCATCATCCTGGGCAGACTGGGCATGGTGAACGGGAAAAAATTGGGCTGTTGGAAAATCCGTTTTGTTGTTAGCAGAAAATTTCGCCGAGGCTGCAGGAGGGTTGACCCCTTCGAGGAAATCCCATCCCGCAGTGCTTGTGCGGAAGGCCCGAACTGCTCATGCGCAAACAAAACGATACCCTTCTTCGGTTTGTTAGCAGTTTAGCCAGCGCGACCCCGAATAAGACAATATGGATACAAAGTTTCGTCAAAATTTTGTTCCAACAAACTTACCATCGAGATAGTACTACGAGTTTACAGGAAACAGCCCTGTGCGTAGCCCCCCGTGTCAGAATCAACAAGAGTGATTGCATAGAAAAGAGTTGGGTACAAGTAGGAAACCCTAAACTTCCTGTACCCCATAGTATCTACCCCACTACAGCCTGAACAAACTGTAGTAGATATAACATTTGACACACCCCCATAGGCAAAGTGGGGGAGAGCAAGGGGTCACAAGACCAGTCAAGAAAGGCAAAGCAAGCTCAGGGTGGATCACAATGTCACCACACTCACTGAGCACAAGCAAAGGGCCAGAAGGCCAATTCACATGAAGAGGCATACATGTAACACAAACATCACAATGATCTCTACCTAGCAAAGCAAGCATGCACATATATATGTATAAAGATCACAGTACAAGCAAAGCCTACAGCAAGTGAGGAAAAGAGGGCACAAGCCCTAGCATAGTGCACAAATGCTGATGATCACCAGACTGAAGTGCCTTGGTGAATATATCAGCAGTGTTGGCCCGAGTGGCCACGTAACGCAGACGAAGCTGACCACGCTGCTGCAACTCTCGAGCCAGGAAGTAACGCAAAGCAATGTGCTTTGTTCTGTGCTCCAGTCTGTGCTCCTCACACAAGGCAATGGCAGCCTTGTTGTCGATGTACAGCACTGGAGGAGAACGAGGCCGCTCTCCCAAGTCGGTCAGCAGGTAGGTGAGCCAGCGTAACTCTTGTGCAGTCACGGCCGTGGCGTAGATCTCAGCCTCACAACTGGAGCTGAGAACTGAAGACGAACGTGTAGAACGCCAAGAAATTGAACCAGAGCCAAGGCTGAAGGTGTAACCCTGTGACGACCACTGAGTAGCCTGGTCGTCAACCCAAGAAGCGTCTGAGTGCCCAGTGAGAACAAATAAGCTCCTCCCTCCAAGCACGAGCCCCATGCCTGATGTACTGCACAAGTAGCGTGGTACCCTCTTAGCAGCATCCATGTGCACCCGACGGTGCCGACCAGGAGCCATATAGTGAGCCACAAGGCCGAGAGGGTACGCGAGGTCAGGACGAGTGCAAGTCATCAGGTACATGAGGCAGCCAACTAGCTCTGGGTAAGGACCACTCGGCTCTACGGACTCATCCGAAGGTGGAGCTGAGAGCGAGTGACCTGTAGCCAAAGGAGTTTGCTGTGCCGAGGTCCAAGTGAAGCCGAAGTGCTGAAGGACCTGCTGCACCATGTGTGACTGAGTCTGTGTGATGGTGCGGCGTGCTCTGTCCCGGGTGATCTGCAAGCCAAGGTAGCTGCGCAGCTCACCCAAGTCTGTGGTGTCAGAATATATTTGCTGTCTAGCCTGCAGTGGGGTACTCTGTAATGAGTACAACCCAATTTAGGGCATTGTACTTGTATCCCAACTCTTCCTAGTGAAACCACTTCTTCTCTTTCTAAAATCTCTCGATACCTTCCTCCTCACCCTCGAACTCGATCACCTAGGCACCTAAGTTATGGCTTCTAAGCCTACCTTTGCTTAAGATTCTAAGATTGTATCAGAGCTTAACGCTCCTGGCCTGTGGGCCCACTCGATTCCGCTGCCCTATTGTGTGTCGTGCGCCCCGTGGCGCACGACCACCTTTTTTTCTTCCCGCCACGCGCTCAGGGCGCGTGGCGGTTTTCTGCCCGCCGTGCGCCCCGAAGCGCGCGGCGGGTACCTACCTCGTCGCGGCGTCTTGGGAGCCCGCGCGCTGGCCTTGACCGTCGCCTCGTCGCGGCGTTTTGGGGGCCCGCACGCAGGTCCCTCCCGTCGCCTCGTCGCGGCACTTTCGGGGCTCGCGAGCCGGCCCCTCCCGTTGCCTCGTCGCGGCGCCTTAGGGGCCTGCGCGCGGTCCCCTCTCGTCGCCCGTCGCGGCACTTTCGGGGACCTGCGCGGCTCCCTAGCACGTCACCCTTCAGGGCACAATGGGGGCCGCGCCCTTCCCCTCCCCTCCGTCCTACTTTCCGCTGCAGCAGCCCCAGCAGCTGCAGCCCTTGAAACGGCCACCGCAGCAGCAGCAGCTCAAGGAGCCGCCGCCCCAGCAGCAGCCCCTGGGGCCGCCCCAGTAGCAGCAGCGCCGGGAGCAGCCGCCCCAGCAGCTGCTGCCTCTGGAGCGGCCACCCCAGCAGCAGCAGCTTGTGGAGCAGCCGCCTCGGCAGCAGCAGCCCCGGGAGCAGCCGCCCCAGCAGCAGCAGCCCCGGGAGCAGCCGCCCCAGCAGCAGCCACTGGAGCAGCCGCCCCAGCAGCAGCTGCCTCTGAAGCGGCCACCCCAGCAGCAGCAGCCCCTAGAGCCGCTGCTACTGCAGCAGCCACCCCACCAGCAGCAGCACGTGGAGCAGCAGCAGCAGCAGCCGCCCCAGCAGCAGCCCCAGCAGCGGCAGCCACTGGAGCAGCCGCACCAGCAGCAGCCGCCCCTGGCCCCTGCAGCAGCCGCTCATGGACCAGGTGCAGCCGTGGGGGGTGAGTGTTGGGGTGCTAGTTGTGGGGGTGTCGGTTGTGCGTGCCGTCCCCTCCTCCTCCTCCTCCTTCGTCTCCCACTGCTACAGCTCTCGCTGAGGGGGGTGGATGTGTGGGAGACTGGGGTTTAGGGTTTAAGGGGGGTGGGTGGAGCTAGCGGTATAGCAGCGGGTGTGTGTCGGGGGGTGGGACTGTGTGCGGGAGGATGAGCGGAGGTTGCCAGTCTGTTGTCCGCAGCACCTGTAGTCCGGGCGCTTAGTCCGGTAGCCCAGTGAGTTTGTTGCTGCGCCAGTCGCCCGAGGGTCCGTTGCCCGTCTGCCGCTACTTGAGCCGCGGGGCCTGTTACTCCTGTAGTCCGGGCGCTTAGTCCGGTAGCCACTGTGCTCGCCACTACTATTGCCCGTGTGTCTGCAGCTTCAGCCGCCGCCTTCTATCTCCTCTCCTCTCACTCTCCCTCCTCCTCCTTACTTGCCCATTGTGACTACCACTAGCTTTGCTGATAATTGTGCACTTTAACTATTGCTTCTTGAATTTGTGCTCAGAATGTGTGGTGACATTGTGATCCACCCTGAGCTTGTACTGCTTTGCCTGCTCTGCTGATTACACCCCACTTTGGCTATGGGGGTGTGTCAGAATATATTTGCTGTCTAGCCTGTAGTGGGGTACTCTGTAATGAGTACAACCCAATTTAGGGCATTGTACTTGTATCCCAACTCTTCCTAGTGAAACCACTTCTTCTCTTTCTAAAATCTCTCGATACCTTCCTCCTCACCCTCGAACTCGATCACCTAGGCACCTAAGTTATGGCTTCTAAGCCTACCTTTGCTTAAGATTCTAAGATGTGCACGTGTGTCTCTTCTGCAGCTCCAACTTCACCAGGGCGAGGGCCTCAGTGTCAGCAGTGGCAAAGACCAAGTCGTCGACGTACACGAGGATGTAGAACGGCGGCAGCGAAGTGTCAGTGCGCAGAAACAGCGACGGGTCAGCAGTAGAAGGTGCGAACCCAAGAGCCGCAAGTGTAGTCCTCACTGTGTCGTGCCACTCACGTGGCGCCTGGCGGAGACCGTAGACCGGCCGCCGGAGGCTCCACTGGGTACCAGGAGGAAATGACCCAGTGAAGCCAAGAGGGCGGCGCAGCGAGATCTCCTCGTGCAGGCTGCCCTGCAAGAAAGCTGTGCTAAAGTCAAGAGAGTGAAGCTCGTAGTCAAGCTGTGCGGCAACGTGCAGTAGCACCCGAAGAGTGGTCATCTTTGGGGTAGGGTAGAAGGTCTGGAAGAAGTCTACTCCCTCTCGGTGACTGAAACCTCGAGCAACGTAACGAGCCTTGAAGACAGGCGGAGAACCTGGCGGCCGCTTCACCCTGAAAGTCCACATGCCACTGGCGATGTTCACCCGAGTAGGGGGAACCTCGTCGACGTAAGTGCCACTGGACTTCGAGGATGCCATCTTTGTGTCCATGGCTGTCTTCCACTGAGAGGAGTACTCACCCGCGAACGCCTCAGCGTAAGAACGCGGGGTCGGGATGTCTGGTGCATCCGAGTCTCCCTCAGGTGCAATCATCATGGACACGAGATGAGGTACAGCAGCGGCAAAGCACTCAAACTCCTACTGCCTGTCCTCAAGGACGTCCGTGCCAAGAGCACACTCACCCCCGACGGACGGAGGACAGACAGACTCAGACTCAGCATCAAGACTTGCAGCGTAGTCTAGACGAAAGTGAGCAGCAAATTCGACAAGCTCAGCAACTAAGGCAGACGCAGCAGCTGACTCAAAGGAAGGGTCAGTGACAGCAGTGGCTAGGAGACGCGTGACAGTAGGACTAGTAGCACGAAGAGAGTCAGACTCCGGGTCAGCAAAGGCAGGACGGGAGGACGCGGGAGGAGAAGGCAGAGGGACACACTGTGGAGCAGTGGAAGGACGAAGCGTCATCTAGTGAGTGCCTGGGACAGCAGGAGGACGCTGACGCGGGACACAACGACCAGTGCGAGCAGCACGATCAAGCGACGCAGAACAAGACTCAGGCGACACAGGACAAGACTCAAGCTCTTGACGCTCTATAAGACCTCCTGTCGGACCAGTGTAGGGAGAAGGACCAGGGAGTGGCGAGGCAGACTGTAACTGTGACAACGACCGGACCGGCGGAGGACACTCTAAGGAGGGAGCAAGACAAGGAGGAGGCGGTTGACCAAGAACCTGTTGAAGGAGCGGAACGAAGTATGGCCGCGGCCGTGAAGTGTCCCCTGAACCAGCTGAGACAGCACCAGAGCCCCTAGCAGCAGCTCCAACTCTTGCAGCACCACCAGCAGCTCTGGTAGTGCCAACTCCAGTACCCCCAGTAGCACCAGCTCCAGCCGCACCGTTGGCTCCAGCACCTGCAGGAGGACGAGCGTCAGCACATCCAGCTCCAGCCTATGTAGCACCACCAGCCCCAGTACCAGTAGCACCTCAAGTAGCTCCAGTAGCACCTCCAGTCCCAGCAGCTCCAGTACCGCCAGGACGAGCACCTCCAAGACCAGTGGCTCCAGCACCTCCAGCACCAACCCCAGGGTCAGCAGCTACACCAACTCGAGTAGGTCCAGCGTCCTCAGCTCCAGCTTCAGCAGCACCTCCAGCTCCCACAGCACCACGACGGCGACGACAGTACCGGGAGTACCACTCACGCAGCTGTTGGGAAGAGAGAGCGCCCCCTAGGTGCAGCACCCCCAGGCTCAGGACCTCCAAGCTCAGCACCCCCAGGCATAGCACCCCAAGTCTCTGCACCCCCAGGCTCAACACCCCAAGTCTCCGCACCCCCAGGATGAGCACCCCCAATCTCAGCACCCCCAGACCCAGCACCACCAGGCTCAGCACGCTCAGGCTCAGCACGCTTAGTACCTCGTGCAGGACCAGAATCGACAGCTACCTCGACAGGCTCGACCGGGTCTACCTGGGATACACCTGAGGGAGCAGAACCCTTGGGAGGTAGGGGGTCTACCAAAGCAGCACCTAGCGTGAGGAAGAGCGGCGGAGGGGGGAGCGGGGTAGTGCGGTAGGGGAAGAGACGGTAAAAGGGGACCGACTCGTCAAACGTGACGTCCTGAGAAGGGAAGACACGGCGCGAGGTGGGGTGGCAAAACTGCCAGCCAGGCGTGTCGGGGACAAAGCCCAGGAAGACACAAGGAACGGCGTCCGCGGACGTATCGCGGACAAAGGCACGAGATCCCTAGACCTGGAACACAGACGCATCACCAACCTCTCCCGTCCAACGCAGTGTCAGCAAGGTCTTCGGAACGGAGACACGGGGCCAGAGGTTGAGTTGATGCGCGGCGTACCGGACCACAAACGGCCACAGAAAAATGGGGGGCAGCCGCATGGACCAAGGAGGTACGAGCGACCTCCATGACCAAGCCAATGCGGCGCTCAGCAACCCCATTCCGCTGAGGAGAGGCCAGAAGCGTGAACGTCTGCCCAATGCCCTCCCCTTCACACAAGGCCTCAAAGAGGCCGGAGGAAAACTCACCACTTCTGTCAGAGTGCAGTCGCAAGACGGGAAGGTCCGTGCAAAAGCGCCTCTCCAGCTGGAGACGGGTAGCGCGGATCCAAGGGATCAAGTCAGCAGGGACCTCTCCTTTGGTGCGCAAGGGGAAGAGCGTGGTGTAACGCGTGTAGTCGTCAACTATCAGTAGGAAGTTGCGCTCTCCGCCCTGTCCACGGACGCGGGCTGGGCCCCACACGTCCATGTGAAGGGTCTGCAGAGGAGCCTCTGTCGAAGGGGGAACTCAGAGGAGTGAGGGGTGGCACGCTGCCGCCCCTCGACCGAGGGAAGGCAGGGAGGGGCAGGGGTCGGATGGCAGGGGAGGCAGTGACCTGGGGAGACCAGAGACAAGGAAACGGGAGTGCATGCCACAAAGGCGGTGCATCGAAGGGTGACCAAGGCGGTGGTGCCAGAGGACCTTCCGGTGCAACAGGGTGCGACACGAGCAGGGGGCGGACAACTGACCTGACACAGACGCAGACACAACTACATGAGGGGACTGAGTGGTCAGTGTGTACAAGTCTGACCCCGGCTGCCCAGTGAAGGTAGCCAGGTGACGACCCGTCTGGGCACACGTGCAATATATCACACGCTCGTAGGCAGGGGTGAACTGGTGAACACCCGCGTCCTGGAGCGCGGAACCCGCCACCAAGTTCGTAGAGAACAAGGGGAGGTAAAGACCCGACAGTGTGCCGGACGGGACAGCGGGACAAGGGAGGGCAGTGGTGGAGGTCGCAAGGACCGGACCCTCGGAGGGGTCAGCCAGGGAGACAGCAACAGGTCTAGGGAGCTGCTCTAGGGCAGTGCGGTCGTGAAAGAAACATTGGGAAGCACCTGAGTCCAGTGTGAAGGTGTGTAGTGCCTCAGTAGACGCAGTACCTGAAGGCGCAGACTCACGAGCACCTGAAGCAGTAGACACACCTGCACCTAGAGCAGGAGCCTCACCAGGTTCTGGGGCAGCAGACGCACTAGCATCTAGAGCGGCAACCTCTCTGGTCGCAATGCCTGGGTCTGGCGGGACACACAAGTAACAATCACCCTCAACACTAATAGTCAATGCATACATGGCTCCAAGGATAACATCAAAGTCAAGTGCAAAGATATCAATGTTCTATTAAGCAGATCAGCCCAGCGGGGCAACTCAGAGGCGTCACGAAACACTCATCATCGAGGTTGAGTTTCGATAATGCACAGCGCATTACTACTCTGATCCTGACTTCTCGACCCTAAACAATCAAACTAGAAAACTTCCCAACACTGAGTAATCAGGGTGATATTTTTCTGGAAAGTATGCACCCATGATTCAAGGGGAATTTTTTTCCCAGTTTCAGGGAGGCTTAATTGGAAACGTCAGCCCTAGGTTTGATATAGTGACAACTCGGGCAACTGCTCAATGTCGAATCAATTGTTTGTCCTTGCTGTCGCGCTGTATTTGTCGAGTCAAGGGTCGCTGACCTTTGACCTTTGCATAATCTCCAGCAGTTACGTTTTGTCAACCTCCTTGGTTGACTCGCCGTTGCTTTGTTGTTATTTGCTTCGTTTACAGTTCGATGTTCCGACCATGTCAAGATAGCAAGCAAGACTGATTGCATTGAATGAATTGTGGGTACAAGTACTAACACTAATATTGGGTTGTACCTCACTATAGCCTATACACAACTAGCACAGATATGGTTTGACACACCCCCATAGGCAAAGTGGGGGAGAACAAGAGGTCACAAGACCAGTCAAGAAAAGCAAAGCAAGCTCAGGGTGGATCATAACGTCACCACACACTCCGAGCACAAGTAAAGTGTTGGAATCACTGAACAGGAAATGGATGAACTAGCAGTGAAATGAGTACAAGTACCTAACCCTAGAATTGTGTACCCCCTATAGGCTAACCCACTGTAGCCTAAACTAACACAACATATATAATGTTTGACAGGTTTCAGTAGCTGCACATGGAAAGCATTGTGAAGCTTCCACGTATCTGGTAAGCGCAAGCGGAATGTAACTGGTGTCACTTGTGCCTCAACGAAAAAAGGACCACAGAAGTGAGGCCGGAGTTTGGATGGGAGGTGAGACAGGTTCAAGTTGCGCGTGTCAAGAAGCACCTGATCTCTTATGACCCCTTGTTCTCCCCACTTTGCCTATGGGGGTGTGTCAGAACATATAGCTTATACATTTGTGAAGGCTGTAGTGGGGTAGCTGTTGGAATCACTGAACAGGAATAAATGAACTAGCAATGAAATGAGTACAAGTACCTAGCCCTAGAATTGTGTACCCCCTATAGGCTAACCCATTGTAGCCTAAACTAACACAACATATATAATGTTTGACACACCCCCATAGGCAAAGTGGGGGAGAACTAGGGGTCACAAGACCAGTCAAGGCAAAGCAAGGCAAAACAAGCTCAGGGTGGATCTCAAGGATACCACACAAATTCCGAGCACAAGCAAGTGGTCACAAGACCAGTTCACATGCAGGTTTATAATAGAGCAAAAGGTACAATGATCACAACCTAACAAGAGAAAACATGCAGGTATATATATAGAGATCACAGTACAAACAGACTCAAGAAGTAAGCAAGTGAGGTCCAATAGGCACAAGGCCTAGAAGAGTGCAAAAGCGCTGATGGTCACAAGGCTGAAGCGCCTTGGTGAGCACATCAGAAGTGTTGGCCTCAGAGGCCACGTAACGCAGGCAAAGCTAACCACGCTGCTGCAGCTCTCGAGCAAGGAAGTAACGCAGAGCAATGTGTTTCATTTTGTGCTCCAGTCTGTGCTCCTCACACAAGGCGATGGCTGCCTTGTTGTCGACGTACAGCACTGGAGGAGAACGAGGCTGCTCTCCAAGGTCGGTGAGCAAGTAGGTGAGCCAGCGTAGCTCCTAGGCCGCCATGGCTGTGGCGTAGATCTCAGCCTCACAACTGGAGCTGAGAACAGAAGAAGAGCGAGTAGAACGCCAAGAAACGGAACCAGAGCCAAGACTGAAGGAGTAACCCTGAGATGACCGCTGAGTAGCCTGGTCGTCTGCCCAAGAAGCGTCTGAGTGCCCAGTGAGAACAACTGGGACTCGCCCTCTAAGCACTAGCCCCATGCCCAACGTACTGCACAAGTAGCGCAACACCCTCTTAGCTGCATCCATGTGCTCCTTCCGGTGACGGCCGGGAGCGACATAGCGTGCAAGAATGCTGAGAGGGTATGCAAGGTCTGGTCGAGTGCAGGTCATTAGGTACATGAGGCAACCCACAAGCTCTGGATACGGGCCACTCGGCTCTACGGACTCATCCGAAGGCAAAGCTGAGAGCGAGTGACCGGTAGGCAGAGGAGTGGGCTGAGGCGAGGAGTACGTGAAGCGGAAGCGCTGAAGGACCTGTTGCACCATGTGTGACTAAGTCAAGGTGATGGTGCAGCATGCTCTGTCCCGGGTGATCCGCAAGCCAAGATAGCTTGTCAGTTCACCTAGTTCCTGTGCACGTGTGTCTCTTCTGCAGCTCCGACTTCACGTGGGCGAGTGCCACAGTGTCAGCAGTAGCAAAAACCAAGTCGTCGGCGTACACAAGGACGTAGAACGGTGGCAGTGAGGTGTCGGTGCGTAGAAACAGCGACGGGTCAGCAGTAGAAGGCGCGAACCTAAGAGCCGCAAGCGTAGTCCTCAGTGTGTCGTGCCACTCACGAGGCGCCTGGCGGAGACCGTAGACTGGCCGTCGGAGGCTCCACTGGGTACCAGGAGGGAACGACCTAGTGAAGCCAGGTGGACGGCGCAGCGAGATCTCCTCGTGCAGGCTGCCTTGCAGGAAAGCATTGCTGAAGTCAAGCTAGTGGAGTTCGTAGTCACGCTGAGCGGCACCGTGCAGCAGAACCCGAAGAGTGGTCATCTTTGGGGTCGAGGAGAAGGTCTGGAAGAAGTCAACTCCCTCTCGCTGACTGAAGCCTCGTGCAACGTAACGCGCCTTGAAGACAGGCGGAGAGCCCGGCGGCCGCTTCACCCTGAAAATCCACATGCCACTGACGATGTTCGCCCCAGGTGGGGGAACCTCGTCGACGTAGGTGCCTGTGGACTTGCAGGAAGCCATCTCTGTGTCCATGGCTGACTGCCACTGAGAGGAGTAGGGACCGGCCATCGCCTCTGCGTAAGAGCGTGGGGTCGGGATGTCTGGTGCATCCGGGTCTCCCTCAGGGGCAACAAGCATGGACACGAGATGGGGCAAAGCGGCAGCAAAGCACTCAAACTCCTCCTGCCTGTCCTCAAGGACGTCAGTGCCAAGAGCACACTCACCCCCGACGGACGGAGGACAGACAGACTCAGACTCAGCAACTAGGCTAGCAGCGTAGTCTAGACGACAGCGAGCAGCAAAGTCGACAAGCTCAGCAACTAAGGCAGACGCAACAGCAGACTCAAAGGAAGGGTCAGTAAGAACAGTAGCCAGGAGACGCGTGATAGTAGGACTGGGAGCATGAAGAGAGTCTGACCCAGGGTCAGCAAGAGCAGGAAGAGAGGAAGTAGGAGGAGACGGCAGTGGGACACGCTGTGGAGCAGTGGACGGACGAAGCGCCATCCGGTGAGTGCCTGGGACACTAGGAAGACGCTGACGCTGGACTCGACTACTAGAGAGAGCAGTGCGGACAGGCGAGTTAGGACGAGACTGAGGCGACGCAGGACGAGACGCAGGCTCACGCCGCTCAGTAAGACCTCCAGTCGGACCAGTGTAAGGAGCAGGACCAGGGAGAGAGGAGGCAGACGGTAACGCCGACAGCAGCTGGACAGGCGGAGGACACGCTAAGGAGGGAGGAGGAAAAGGAGGAGGAAGCTGACCAAGAACTTGCTGAAGGAGCGGAACAAAGTACGGCCGAGACCAAGCAGCGACACCAGAGCCAGCAGGGACACCCGCACTAGGGTCCGCAGCACCAGCAGCAGCTCCAGCGCCCACGTCCTCAGCACCAGCGGCAGCTCCAACGCCCGGGTCCTCAGCACCAGTAGCAGCTCCAACGCCCGGGTCCGGAGCACCAGCGGCAGCTCCAACGCCTGGGTCCTCAGCACCAGCAGCAGCTCCAACGCCCGGGTCCTCAGCACCAGCAGCAGCTCCAACGCCCGGGTCCTCAGCCCCAGCAGCAGCTCCAACGCCCGGGTCCTCAGCACCAGCAGCAGCTCCAACAGTAGCGGGGTCCGTAACACGAGGCACGCCACTCCGAAGAGTGCAGCGCCGCTCGTACCACTCACGGATCCGCTCGCGGGAGGGGAGCTCCCTAACGGGAGAAGAAGCACTAGCACCAGTCCCAGTAGTACGTCCGGCTCGAGGGGTACCTCTCCGGAGGCTGTAGTACTCCGAGGAGAGGGCACCAGTCCCAGTAGTACCACGCACGCAGCTACTCCGAGGAGAGGGCTCCTCCAGGTGCAGGACTCCCAGGCCTAGTACCTCCAGACTCAGAACCCCTAGACCCCGGACTCCGCAGCTCAGCACTACGAGGCTCCACACCCCCAAGCTCAGCACCCTTAAGCTCCACCACCCAGGCTCCACACCCCCAGGCTCCACACCCCCAGGCTCCACACCCCCAGGCTCCACACCCCCAGGCTCAGCACCCCCAGGCTCTGCACCCCCTACAGGACAAGAGTCAACAGCTACCTCAACAGGCTCAACCGGGTCTACCTGAGACACACCTGAGGGAGCGGCACCCTGAGGGGGGAGGGGGTCTGCAACGTACGTGCAGCTAAGACCACCCCCACCCCCGTGCTGAGAGTACCACTCACGGACCTCCTGGGGCGAGGGAGTCTGCTGCTGGCCCTGGCCACCGCCAGTGCCTTCACGGCCACCACCACCGCTGCCACCTCCTCGACCACCCCAACCCCTGCCGCCGCCTCGTCCACCGCCACCCCAACCGCTGCCTCCACTCTTGCCTCCTCCCCCGCCGCTGCCGCCACCACCCCCACCGCTACCACTCGCCCCTCCAGCCGAGCCACCACCCCCACTACCTCCACCGCCCCCACCGCCGCCTCCCCCGCCGCCACCGCCACCACCCTTGCCCCCTTTGCCCTTGCCGCTGCGGCGTCCGCTCGAGGCAGACGCAGCGCCGACCTTCTCACTACCAAGAAGGTCGACAGCAGCAGCAGAGGCGACAGAGGGAAGATGGGGGGAAGGAGAACACCCCTCAAAGAACGGGGTATGGGGGTCGCCACGAGAGGCACCTACAGCGACTATGCTAGTCTCAGCTACAAGTAGCTCCTTCTCGAGGAGGGCAATGGTGAGCTCAGTGGGGCAACAAGCTAGGAAGTGGTCCTCGACAGCACGCAGTGTGTCAGGGAGGCGGGTGACTAGGTGGTAGAGAGTGAGCCAGAGTGGAGGGGGGTGCGTAGCAAGGAACTCAGCAGGCATGGCGGCACGGAAGCGGGCCTCACTAGTACGGAGGTGCGTGATGAGGTCAGCGACTGTGTGAAAGGAGGCCAGGTCGGGAAACAGGTAGGGGAGGGAGAGACGGCCTAGTGCGGCAGAGGCAGGTGAGGAGTAGCGAGCAACTACAGCAGTGTACAGTGCCTGTGCAGTCTTGTGCTGACCAAAGTGCTCGCGTTCGTCTATCGGCAGGGAGTTGCGAATGGCGAAGCGAGCGTGGGCATCACGAGTCTGCCACTGTGAGCGAGTAGTGCTGTCAGCAGTAGCAGCAGGGGCAGTGACATGGCCTAGGGCGTGATCGTACAGTGAGATGTCATCCTTGGCTGTGAGCTGTAGGTAGAGGTGCAGGTCATTGAGCCAGGTGTCAAACTTCACAGGGCGGCCCTCAGCATCGAACACGAGAATCTGTGGGCTAGCCATACGAACAGTAGAAATAGCAGCAGTAGCAGTAGGAGAAGCAGGTAGGACGAACTAGGTAGGGCATGGCGGCGCGGCTCGGTTCAAGTCGAGTCGCGGCTCGGCTGGGTGGCGCGGCTCGGTTCAGGGCGCGCGGCTCGGCTCGGGGCGCTCGGCTCGGGTCGCGGCGGGGACGGGCCGCCCGCTCTCCCTCGTGTGCTGCGGCGGGAAAGGGCCGCCCGGGGCCTCTGGGTGGTGGGCACGGGTCGGCGAGGTCGGCACGGGGCCGGTTGGGGCCCTAGAGGGGCGAGCGCGGGGCCGATCGGGGCCTGAGCGGGGCTAGCGCGGGGCCAAACGGGGCCTTGACGGGGCTAGCAAGGGGCCGACTGGGCCTGAAACGGGGCTAGCGCGGGGCCGACGGGGCCTGAAACGGGGCCGACGGGGCCTGAAACGGGGCTAGCGCGGGCCCGATCAGGGCCTGAATGGGGCTAGCGCGGGGCCGACGGGGCCTGAGAGGGGCTAGCGCGGGGCCGACGGGGCCTGAAACGGGGCTGGCGCGGGCCGACGGGGCCTGAGAGGGGCTAGCGCGGGGCCGACGGGGCCTGAAACGGGGCCAACGGGGCCTGAAACGGGGCTAGCGCGGGCCGACGGGGCCTGAGAGGGGCTAGCGCGGGGCCGACGGGGCCTGAAACGGGGCCGACGGGGCCTGAAACGGGGCTAGCGCGGGCCGACGGGGCCTGAGAGGGGCTAGCGCGGGGCCGACGAGGCCTAAAACGGGGCCGACGGGGCCTGAAACGGGGCCGACGGGGCCTGAACGGGGCTAGCGTGGGGCGTGAACGGGGCCTTAAAGGGGCCGACGGGGCCTGAACGGGGCCGCTAGGGAGAGCGGGTGTGGGGCCGACGGGGCCTGAACGGGGCTAGCGCGGGGCCGTCAAGAGGGGCCTCTAGGGGCGTGACACGCCGAGGCGCCCTAGGGCACAGGTAGGTAGGTAGGTAGGTAGTTACGTAGTGGTGGGCCCTTAGAAAATTTCGGTCCTAGGAAGGACCTGCTCTATACTATGTTGGAATCACTGAACAGGAAATGGATGAACTAGCAGTGAAATGAGTACAAGTACCTAACCCTAGAATTGTGTACCCCCTATAGGCTAACCCACTATAGCCTAAACTAACACAACATATATAATGTTTGACATAAAGGGCCCACAAGGCTAGTTCACATGCAGAGGTATGTATGCAACAACATACAGTGATCACTATTAAGCAAGAGTTAACATGCGGGTATATATATCTAGATCACAGTGTTGTTAGAATGTTATAATTGTCTAGCCAACAGTGGGGTACTCTATAGCGAGTACAACCCAATTAGGGTTTCCTATATGTATGCAAACTGCTACTAGTGCAACCCTACCCTCTTTTTCATTCCTCATTTCTTCACATGCTATCATTCCTCATTAACTCTTGCTTTGCTCCCTATTGTGAACTCCTGCTCTATGCCTCCTTGCTCACTGTGCTGATTACACCCCACTTTGGCTATGGGGGTGTGTCAGAATGTTATAATTGTCTAGCCTCCAGTGGGGTACTCTATAGCGAGTACAACCAAATTAGGGTTTCCTATATGTATGCCAATTGCTGCTAGTGCAACCCTCCCCTCTTCTTCATTCCTCATTTCTTCACAAGTACAACCAGAATCAACAACAAGCGGCAAAACGTAGGCACCAGGCCCAGAGAAGTGCAAAAGCGCTGATGATCACCAGCCAGAAGGGCCTTGGTGAACACATCAGCCGTGCTAGCTCGGGTGGGCATGTGAGCGACACGAAGCTGACCACGCTGCTGCAAATCTCGAGCAAGGAAGTAACACAGAGCGATGTGCTTCGTTCTCTGCTTCAGTCTGTAGTCCAGACACAAGGCAATGGCAGCCTTGTTGTTGATGTACAGAACTGGAGGAGAACAAGGCCTCTCTCCCAAGCCGGTCAGCAGGTAGGTGAGCCAGCGTAGCTCCTGTGCAGCCATGGCTGTGGCGTAGATCTCATCCTCACAACTAGAGCTGAGAACAGAAGACGAGCGTGTAGACCGCCAAGAAACGGAGCCAGAGCCAAGGCTGAACGTGTAACCCTGTGACGACCGCTGAGTAGCCTGGTCGTCAACCGAAGAAGCGTCTGAGTGCCCAGTGAGGACAATTGAGCTCCGCCCTCCAAGCACAAGCCCCATGCCCGATGTACTACACAAGTAGCGTAGTACCCTCTTCGCAGCATCCCAGTACACGTTTTGGTGCCTACCAGGAGTTACGTAGCGTGCCAGAAGGCCAAGAGGGTACGCAAGGTCAAGAGTGCAGATCATCAGGCAGCCCACTAGCTCTGGGTACGAACCCCTCGTCGGAAGGTGGAGCTGAGCGCGAGTGGCCTATAGCCAGGGGAAAGGACTGTGGCGAGGACCAAGTGAAGGCGAAGCGCTGAAGGACATTCTCCACCATGTGTGACTGAGTCAGTGTGATGGTGTGCCGTGCTTTGTCCCGGGTGATCTGCAAGCCAAGGTAGCTGCGCAGCTCACCCATGTCTGTGCACGTGTTTCTCTTGTGCTGCTCCAACTTCATAAGGCGACTGCCTCGGTGTCTGAAGTAGCAAAGACCAGGTCGTCGATGTACACGAGGATGTAGAACGGTGGCAGCGAAGTGTCTGTGCGCAGAAACAGCGACGGGTCAGCAGTGGAAGGTGCAAACCCAAGAGCCGCAAGTGTCGTCCTCAGTGTGTCGTGCCACTTACGAGGCGCCTGACGGAGACCGTAGACTAGCCGCCGGAGGCTCCACTGGGTACTAGGAGGGAACGACCCAGTGAAGCCAGGTGGGTGGCCAACCAGATTTCTTCGTGCAGACTGCCCTGTAAGAACGCTGTGGTGAAGTCCAGGGAGCGAATCTAGTAGTCACGCTGAGCGGCAACGTACACCAGACCCCGAAGAGTGGTCATCTTTGGGGTGGGGGAGAAGGTCTAAAAGAAGTCAACTCCCTGTCGCTGACTGAAACCTCGTGCAACATAATGAGCCTTGAAGACAAGCGGAGAACCCAGCGGCCGCTTCACCCTGAAAATCCACATGCCTGTTGTGTGATGCAACCATATGCATTCACGTCTGTCTGCCTCCCATCAAATGTTTGTGCGTTGCTTGCGTGGTGTGAGCGTGTGCAAGAAATTTGTGTCTTGTGTGGTTTGGATTTTCTATGTGTGTGTGTGTATGTTTTTTGGCTTGAGCAGATATTTGAAGTGATTCCTCTACTTAAGAGCTTTCCGACGAGCGAAGAATCGTTGCGATCGGAGCACAACCAAGAAAGTTACGAACATTGGAGTTTGTATGCTTATATATTTTGGTTGCAGCTACTTTGGGAAGTTGTGGCATTGACTCAATATGGGGTACAGACTTGTGGGGGCTGGGAAATTCGAACCCATCACTGTAGATGCTGCCAAGAGGTTGGGTGAAGCCAAACCAGGTTGGTAAGTGTGGCCAAGTTGTGGTGAGGTGGATGGCATGGGTTGGAAAGTGACTAAGGTCAAAGTTTGTTGCCTATGGGGAAGGGAATTGTGTGGCATGGGGTATCCTTGGTTGGGGACTCTCTCTTGGGACCTTCCCTCTCGTCCTCCTCTTCCCCTCCTACCAGGTTTAGTGCTGCTTTAATGTTCTTTTGTGGGACTTGTGAGTTAATTGTGATTAAGTTAAATTTCTGTGGCAGCATATCCCCTAAAGCGCCGAAAAGCATAACTCGAGATGTCCTTCATATTTTGATACGATTCAAAATGGGAAGAGTAGCCATGGTCTAGGGCTATAACATATTCAAATTTCGTGGGATTCTAACAGTGCACCTTTCGTCGACAACGTTTCTTGTGAAGTCGACGTTTCTGTCCAGAAATTGAGACCAACGATTTTGAGAAATTTGGGCACCTAATCTTCATAGACTCCGTCCTTAGTCTCTAACAAGTGGTATCAGAGCTGATAAAGGACTTCGTGGAGAGTCTACTGAAGTGTGAAGACCCTCCTAGACCCACCATGGCTTGTGGGCGTGCCTAAGTGGAGTTCTAGAGGTTGCACGTGACTTCCGCTAAGGGGAAACTCTGTCGAAATTTCGTTGGCGCCGACACTTGTGAAGATTGTGTAGATCTACCTTGTGACCAGTAAAGGGGGGAGCAAAAACCTCTGATTGGGAGCAGAGGAGATGAATCAAGGGAGTGGAGATGCAGCTGAGAAGAGGAGTGAACCGCCACCATCCAAGATCAAAGCTTTGGATGGCTCCAACTATGAGGAATGGAGCGGGCGAATGCGGAGCGCCTTCAAGCGCTACAAGCTGCTGAGAATTGCAATGGGAGAGGAGAAGATGCCGGGGGAAGGAGATGCCCGCGATTGGTGGATTGAGAAGAGCACGGTACTGTACGACCTCATCCTTCAATCGGTCAACAACGACATGTTCCAGCACATCAAGGATTTGGTGGAGTTGGATGATTCCGGACCGAAGGCATGGAAGCTGCTACGCGACGTGATTCAGCCCAACACGCTGCCAATGGTGATTCTGTTGGAGAAGGAGTTGGCTGCCCTCTCCATGAAACCGGGAGATGATGTGAAACCGGTCCTTGACAAGATCAAAGACACCTATGCGAGGATGGCAGCGGCGGGCAGCGAAGTGTCGCAGATGTAGCAGTGCACCAAGATCATCTCGGTTCTCGACAACTCGTGGGACAACCTTATCCCCACCCTCAACGTTCAGCAGGACAAATGGACGCCTGAGTGGCAACGGCAGCAGATTGTGCAGGAGGACTTCCGCAGGCGCCACACGGGAGGCGGTGCTGCCAACAAAACCGCTGAGGGGTATGGAGCTGTAGGAGGCATCAGAGGAAGAGGGGGAGGGAGAGGCCGAGGCCGTGGGAGAGGCTTTGGCAGAGGAAGAGGCCGAGATGACTACAATGAGGGGCATGAGAGCTCTGGTGGCAAGGGGAGCACCCGAATGGAGGGTGCGTGCTGGTACTGCAAGAAGGCTGGACACCCGTCGTTCAAGTGTTTCAGCCGGCCTGAAGGATGGGCACCTCCAGGCATGAAGCCGCCAAGTGGTGAACGTGCACGAGGTGGTGTTGTGCAAGGTTCAGGTGCACAAGGTGATGGTGCACAAGGTAAAGCCGACCCTGGGATGTTCCTCATGGTTGAGGATGTGTAAGGGAGTGGGGGTGATGTGGGTTCAGTTGGGAAGGTTGTGATGCACTCCCTCACTCATAGGGTGATCGATTCAGGTTGCACGAGTCACATGACTCCACGGGCAGATTTGCTTGATGAGGTGAAGCCCCCTGGGAAGATAAAGTTTGTGGCTGCCGCTTCAGGTGCCTTGCTCTGTGTAATTGGTGTTGGGAATGCCAAGGTTATGGGAGCTAATGGGGGGCTTGTGGGGCTGGGAAATGTGCTATTGGTTGAAGGTTTATCCGCTAACCTCCTCTCTATGCGCCGGCTGCAGAAAAGCAAGGCCAAAGTCACGTTCGGCCCAACCAGCTGCCGTGCAAAGCTTGGGAAGTTGCTGCTGTGGGATTTGGAGGAGAAGAGCAGCTGCATCAAGGACCTGTGGCAGCTGCCCATCATCCCTTGGAATGGGAAACTTCCAGCAACGGCAAAGGCAACGGCAGCGGCTAAGGCAACTGCGGGAGGAGAGGAGACTGCACCAACTGCTGGGGCCCTGGATGCAGTCAAGAAGGTGCAGCAGCCACAGCAATCTCATGGTGAGGTGCTTGCTGTTGTGGATGCAACGGTTGCATGGGCAAAGGCTTCGTCTGGGAGTGGTGAGGCCGATTGGGAGACGTGGCATGAGAGGCTGTGCCACATCAACATTCCTAAGCTGCAGAAGTTGGTGAAGGATGGGAGCTTGAAGGGATTGGAGGTGAAGGGGGCAGCGAAGGAGATTGGGAGCTGCCCTACATGCCTTGAGACAAAGTTCACCAAGTTCCCTTTCAGCAGCAGCACGGGACCAGCCAAGGTTCCACTCGCGCTTGTGCACATGGATGTGGTGGGCCCCACAAGGGCCCTTTCTCTCTCGGGCAGCCGCTACTTCTTGACCATTGTGGACGACCACACAAGTGCGGTGTGGGTCTACCCTCTCAAGACTAAAGGGGAGGTGGCAGCGGCTATTCTTAAGGAGTGGATGCCGAGAGCACAAAGGGAGAGCGGACACAAGGTCAAGGTGATCCGCACCGACAATGGGGGAGAGTTTATTGGCGCTGATTTTGAGGCGGTGCTGAAGAAGAAGGGGATCCAGCATCAGCTCACGGTGCCCTACAACCTTCAGCAGAACGGCGTGGCTGAGCGGTTTAACCGGACCCTGCAGGAAGGTGCTCGCACTCTCCTTGGGCGTGCAGGGCTGCCGGAACCGTTTTGGGTGACAGCACTGCGGCAGGTCGCTGTTGTGAAGAACCGGGTGCTGGCCACAGTGGGGGACAAGCAATGGGTCCCCTACACCAAGTGGTATGGGAGTGCACCAGCAGTCAACATGCTGAGAGCCTACGGCTGCATGGTGGTGTTTCATGTGCCTAAGGAGAAGAGGGGAAAACTGGAAGCTTCTGGGAGATGGGGTGTGCACTTGGGGCTTGCTAAGGATCACAAGGGCTGGCTGATTTGGGACTTGACCAGCCAGCAGCTGACTATGTCGAGGGATGTGAAGTTCCTTGAGTCCTTGTACTACAAGGAGTGGAAGCAGCAGCAGCAGAAGCTTCCCACTACACCGCTGATCATTGAGGCTAATGAGGTGCAGCGGCCTTCGAGGCAAGTGCAGGTCACTGTCTCAGAGGAGGAGATTTCTTGGGTGACTGAGGATGGGGGAGAACCTGAGGTGGAGAAGCAGCAACAACAGCAGCAGCAGCAGCAGCCGCAGCAGCAGCAGCAAGATGCTCCACAAGGTGCCGTACGTCCGGCTAACCGTCCAAGGAGGGATGTGCGCCCTCCTAACCGGCTGACCTATCCGAGCTTTGGGAAGCCAAGTGTGCTAAGGGCTGGGAGTGTGGCTGAGCAGTGTGATGAGGAGGAGATAGCGCACTATTGCTGGGTAGCCGTCCCTGAGCCCAAGACACTTACAGAGGCCTTGAGTGGGCCCGATGCTGAGAAGTGGAAGCAGAGTGTGAAGGAGGAGTATGACTCTCTGCTGGAGAACGAGACGTGGGAGCTGTGTGAGCTGCCTCCAGGGAAGAAGGCCATTTCTTCCAAGCTGATTTTCAGGCACAAGTACGGACCTGATGGGGAGCTAACCCGCTACAAGTCAAGGCTTGTGGCTAAGGGGTTCCAACAGACAAAGGGGAAGGATTTTGATGATATCTTTGCTCCTGTGGGGAAAGGCACTACACTGAGGACGATGTTGGCAATGGGTGCAAACCGTGGCTGGAAGATCAAGCAGATGGACATAATCACTGCCTTCCTCAATGGAATCATTCTGGAGGAGCTGTACATGATGCAGCCTGAGGGGTTGGATGATGGGAGCGGCATGGTGCGCAGGCTCAAGAAGGCCATCTATGGCCTGAAGCAGGCTCCTCGCGCATGGTACCACAAGCTGGAGGAGACAGTGCTGGCCGGGGGATTCAAGAAGAGCGAGTGTGATCACAGCTTGTTCCTGCTGCTAGAGAAGGAGCAGTTCCTCATGCTCCTGGTGTATGTGGACGACATCCTGCTCTTCTCTAAGTCATCTGCGCTGATTGAACGTGTGGAGGAGATGCTGGAAATGCAGTTCAAGTGCTCCAAGATGGGATATGTGAAGTACTACCTTGGGATGCACGTGGAGAGGGACCTTGACAAGGGAGTGTTGAGGTTGCACCAGAGGAAGTTTTGTGGGGGGCTGGCTGAGAAGTATGGGCTGCAAGATGCAGGAAAGCCAGCCACCCCGCTGCCTTCGGGGTTCACTGTGGAGCCCTGTACTGATGAGGAGGTGGTGGGGGAGAGTGACAGGAAGTTGTTTCACTCCATGGTGGGGGCACTCAACTATGCGGCTAACCACACGTGGCCTGACATTGCCTTGTGTGGTTTGGATTTTCTACGTGTGTGTGTATGTTATTTGGCTTGAGCAGATATCTGAAGTGGTTCTCTACTCAAGAGCTTTCCGACGAACCATGAATCGTCGCGATCGGAGCACAACCAAGAAAGTTACGAACATTGGAGTTCGTATGCTTATATATTTCGGTTGCAGCTACTTTGGGAAGTTGTGGCATTTACTCAATATGGGGTACAGACTTGTGGGGGTTGGGAAATTCGAACCCATCACTGTAGATGCTGCCAAGAGGTTGGGTGAAGCCAAACCAGGTTGGTAAGTGTGGCCAAGTTGTGGTGAGGTGGATGGCATGGGTTGGAAAGTGACTAAGGTCAAAGTTTGTTGCCTATGGGGAAGGGAATTGTGTGGCATGGGGTATCCTTGGTTGGGGACTCTCTCTTGGGACCTTCCCTCTCGTCCTCCTCTTCCCCTCCTACCAGGTTTAGTGCTGCTTTAATGTTCTTTTGTGGGACTTGTGAGTTAATTGTGATTGAGTTAAATTTTTGTGGCAGCATATCCCCTAGTGCGCCGAAAAGCATAACTCAAGATGTGCTTCATATTTTGATACGATTCAAATTGGGAAATGTAGCCATGGTCTAGGGCTACAACATACGCGAATTTTGTGGGATTTTAACAGTGCACCTTTCGTCGACAACGTTTCTTGTGAAGACGACGTTTCTGTCCAGAAATTGAGACCAACGATTTTGAGAAATTTTGGCACCTAATCTTCATAGACTCCGTCCTTAGTCTCTAACAATGCCATCGACTATGTTCGCCCTGGGAGGGGGAACTGCGTCGACGTAAGTGCCTGTGGACTTCCAGGGCGCCATCTCTGCATCCATGGCTGTCTGCCACTAAGAGGAGTACTCATCCGCGATTGCCTCAGCGTAAGAGCGCGGGGTCGGGATGTCTGGAGCATCCGGGACTCCCTCAGAGGCAAGGGCAAGCATCATGGCTACGAGATGAGGCGCAGCGGCTGCAAGACACTCAAAGTCCTCTTGCCTGTCCTCAAGAACGTCCGTGCCAAGAGCACACTCACCCCCGGACGGAGGACAAACAGACTCAGACTCTGCAACAAGACTAGCAGCGAAGTCGAGAGGACAGGCAGCAGCAAAGTCAACAAGCTCAGAGACTAAGGCAAACGCAGGAGCAGACTCAAACGACGGGTCAGTGACAACAGTGCCTAGCAGACGCATGACAGAAGGGTGAGCAGCACGAACCAGGTCAGACTTAGGGTCCTGAACGTCAGGCAGAGGAGACGCAAGAGGAGACGGTATGGGAACACGTTGTGGAACAGAGGAAGGACGAAGTGCCATAGCGTGCGTGCCAGGGACAGGAGACGGACGCTCATGTGGAACATGAATATCAGTGCGACGCGCGCAAACAGGCGAGTCAGGACAAGACGCAGGCTCAAGACGCTCTATAAGCGAGTCTGTCTGCTCAGTATAGGGAGAAGGAGCACGCAGTGGTGCGCCGGGCTGTAACGGGAGGCCAGTAGAAGACGGAAGGCTAAGAAACTAGCGAAGCACGAAGTCAGGCGGTGGCAGAGACGACGGTGACGGCGGAGCGAAAAACAGTCGCGGCGGTGCACTGCCACCAGTACCAGTAGCTCCAGCGCCTCCAGCAGCTCTAGAACCTCCAGCTCCAGCGCCTCCAGCAGCAGCACCTCTAGCTCCGGTTACTCCAGCAGCAGCCTCTCCAGCTCCAGCTCCTCCAGTAGCCGCACCCCCAGAACCGGCACCTCCAGCCCCAGGGTCCCGAACTCCAGAGTCGACAGTACCAGCTCCAGGGCCTTCAGCAGCAGCACCCCTAGAATCGGCACCTCCAGCTCCAGGGTCTCCAATGCCAGGGTCGACAGCACCAGCTCCAAGGCCTCCAGCCCCAGTACCTCCAGCAGCAGCACCCCCAGAGCCAACACCTCCAGCTCAAGGAGCAGTACCAGTCCCAGCAGCTCCAGTACCTCCAATACGAGCACCTCCAGGACCAGAGACACCAGCACTCCCAGCGCCTCCACGACAAGCAGCTCCAGCAGCACGACTCCTCAGGCGGGTATGCGACGCATGCCACGCTCGTGCCTGCTGTGGTGAGACAGGCCCGTGTCGTGAAACGAGACCCAGAGGAGCGCCAGCAGACTTAGCACCCCCCGGCCCAGCACCCTCCGGCTCAGCACCCCTAGGCTCCGCACTCGTAGGCTCAGCACCCCCAGGCTCCGCACCCCCCAGCACCTCACGGACAGGCTCAGCACCCCCAAACTACGCAGCCGCATGCTCAGCACCCCCAGGAGTAGTACCAGTCCCGGCAGCTCCAGTACCTCCATTATGAGCACCTCCAGGACCAGAGACACCAGCACTCCCAGTGCCTCCACGACAAGCAGCTCCAGCAGCACGACTCCTCAGGCGGGTACGCGACGCAAGCCACTCTCCTGCCTGCTGTGGTGAGACAGGCCCGCGTCGTGAAACGAGACCCAGAGGAACACCAGCAGACTCAGCACCCGCCGACCCGGCACCCTCCGGCTCAGCACCCCCAGACTTCGCAGCCGCAGGCTCAGCACCCCTAGGCTCCACACTCCCCAGCACCTCACGCGCAGGCTCAGCACCCCCAGACGCAGCACCCCCAGACGCAGCACCCCCAGTAGCACCTCCCACAGCAGCACCTAAGTCGCTAGTGTCCTCTATAGGCTCAGCCACGGGGGCGGGTCTACTTGAGACACACCTGAAGGAGCAGGACCCTGAGGGGGGGAGGGGTCTGCAGGAGGGGGACCTAGAGCGAGGAAAAGCGGCGGGGGGGGGGACGGGGGCAGTGCGGTAGGGGAAGAGACGGTAGAAAGGAACCGGCTCGTCAAAGGTGACGTCCTGAGATGGGAGGACACAGGGAATGGTGCGGGAGGAGAGCTTGTCCGCGGACGTATCGCGGACAAGGGCACGAGCACCCCAGACTCGGAAACGCGACGCATCGCCAACCTCTCTTGTCCAACGTAGTGTGGGCAAGGTCTCCGGCAAGGAGACACGGGGCCAGAGGTTAAGCTGCTGCGCGGCGTACCGGACCGCAAACGGCCACAGAAAATGGGGAGCCGCCGCATGGATCAAGGAGGTACGAGTGATCTCCATGACCAAGCCAATGCGGCGCTCAGCTTCCCCATTTTGCTGCGGTGAGCCTGGAAGCGTGAACGATTGGAGGATGACCTCCCCCTGACAGAAGGCCCGCAAGAGGTCGGAGGTGAACTCACCACCTCTGTCAGAGTGCAGACGCAGGACAGGAAGTACCTGGCGGAACCTCCGGCGGAACTGAAGACGAACTTTTCGGATCCAAGGGATCAGGACAGGAGGGACCTCACCATTGGTGCGCAAGGGGAAGACTGTGGTGTAGCGCGAGTAGTCGTCGACGACCAGCAGAAAGTACCGCTCACCGCCCTGTCCACGAACGCGGGCAGGGCCCCACATGTCCAGGTGGAGGATCCGCAGAGGAGCCTCTGTCAAGGGAAACGAGGAGGAGAAAGGAGCGGCGCGCTACCGCCCCTGGACACAAGGAAGGCAAGGCGGCGCAGGGGAGGCAGAAAGGGGAGGGAGAGACCTGGGAAGACCAGAAACTAGGAGGCGACCGTGCATGCCATGGAGACGTGGCAAGGAGGGGTGACCCATGCAGTGGTGCGAGAGAAGAGTTTGGTGCGACAGGGAGCGACACGAACAAGGGGAGGCTACGTGACCTGACGCAGACACCTGACCAGTAGCAGCTACTTGAGGGGACACAGTAGTCAGTCTGTAAAGACTCGACCCTAGCCGACGAGTGAACGTGGCCAGGTGACGGCCAGACCGGGAGCACGTACAGATCCCCACACGCTGTCTTATAGGAGTAGAGGTATCAACCCATGCATCCTGGAGGACTGCGTTGCTCTCCAGGTTTGTAGAGAACGAGAGGAGGTGAAGACCTGATAGTGAGCCAGACGGAACCGCCGGGCACGGAAGCACAACGGAGGACCGTGCAAGAACTGGGCCCCTTGAGGGGTCACCCAGAGACACTGCAGCAGGTGCAGGGAGTGGCGTGAGTACGGTACTGTCGCGAAAGAAACAGCGGGAAGCACCTGAGTCAAGCGTGAAGGTGTGCGAGGCCTCAGCAGGCGCAGTACATGAGAGAGCAGACTCGCTCGCACTTAAGGCAGCAGCCTCACTAGCACCTAGAGCAGCAATCTCTATACCGGGGTCGTAATGCACACAGAGGTAACAGTCACTCTCAGCACCACCAGGCAAAGCATACATAGCAGTAAGCATGGCGTCATAGCCCAAAGCAAAGACATCAACGCCAAACCTAAGCAGCTCAAGCCAGTGGTGGAGCTTATCCTCGTCGCCAAACTTTGCATGCCAGGCGTCACTCAAATAGGCGAAGCTGCGGGAATGTGCGTGACTAGGTGTCCCATAGGTCGGACCAGCTCGACGACCTGTGCGAATAATGTACGGGCAGCGACCAGGACTCGGAGACGTCCCATGCTGGTAAAGCCACTCACGAAGCTGCTGGGACGTAAGAGTCGGACGTCGCCATAGCTGCATCTGGCCACCGCCAGAAACTCTGCACCAAACAGCGCCACAATGACTGCTACTACGGCCGAAACCACTCCCACTGCTGCCACCACCGCCGTCACCACTCCCACCGCTACTACAGAGTGAAGTCATGGAGGGCAAGATAGGAGGAGCGCGACCTCTAGGGCAGTATGGAGTGAAGGCAGTAGCATGAGGAATAGCAGCAACAGTAAGAGCAGCAGAGCGGCTCGGTGAAGCTAGGCTGCATCACCTCCAACACCCTTAGCAGCACCTCCACCAGCAACAGCAGTAGCACGAGCACCAGGGCGGATCGGTTCGGGTAGGGCGGCTCCGCTCGGCCTGGGCGGCGCGGGCAGCAGGGCGCGCGCTGTGCAAGGCAGCAGGGCGCGACGCGCAGGGCAGCAGAGCGCGACGCGTGGGCTGCAGCAGAGCGCGACGCGCTGGGCAGCAGCGCGCGACTCGCGGGCTGCCGTAGGGCGCGTCGCGCAGGGCAGCAGCGCGCGAAGCGCAGGGCAGCAGCGCGGGCGTAGGGCAGGGCGCAAGCGCAGGGCAGGGCACTGGCGCAGGGCAGGGCGCTGACGTAGGGCAGGGCGCTGGCGCAGGGCAGGGCGCTGGCGCAGGGCAGGGCGCTGGCGCAGGGCAGGGCGCTAGCGCAGGGCAGGGCGCTGGCGCTGGCATAGGGCATGGCGCTAGCGCAGGGCAGGGCGTCGATGCAGGGCAGGGCGCCGGCGCAGGACAGGGCGCTTGCGCAGGGCAGGGCGCTGACGCACGGTGACGCGAGGCAGGGCAAGGCAGGGCGCGCGCTAGGTAGCGCGACGCGGGGCAAGGCACGGCGTGCGCAGAGCAGCGCAACGCGGGGCAGGGCAGGGTGTGCGCGGGGCAGCGCGACGCAGGGTAGTGGGGTAACGCGGTAACCGCAGTCGGTCGCTAAGTATGGTGGGCCCGGAAAAACAAAAACGGTCCTACGGACCTACTGCTCTGAAACCATGTCAAGATAGCAAGCAAGAATGATTGCATTGAATAAATTGTGGGTACAAGCTCCTGAGCGGCCATGGCCGCAGCGTACACCTATGCCTCACAGCTGGAACCAGAGACGGACGACGCCCGAGTCGACCGCCACGAAACAACACCTGTCCCGAGGCTAAAAGAGTACCCCTGTGTAGACCGACGCGTCTTCGCATCGTCGGCCCACGACGAGTCCGAGAAACCTGTGAGTGTAACTGGCTGCTTCCCTCCAAGGACAAGTCCCATGCCTGATGTACTCGCCACATACTTCGCCACCCTCTTAGCAGCGTACCAGTAAGACAAACGGTGTCTCCCAAGTGCAACAAAACGCGCAAGGACGCTAAGAGAATAAGCTAGGTCTGGGCGAGTACAGGTCATCAGGTACATGAGACAACCCACTAGCTCAGGATATGGACCGCTGGACTCAAATGGCTCGTTCGAAGGTGGATCTGTGAGCCCATAATCCACACCAAGAGGGGTGAGCTGTTACTTGGAGAACGAGAAGTGAAACCGCGTCAGGATCTGCTCGACCATATGCGACTGAGTCAGCGTAATGGTGCGAGCTGCCCTTTCCCTCGTGATCTGCAGGCCAAGGTAGTGCTGCAGCTCACCAAGGTCAATGCAAGTGTGTCTCCTCTGCTTCCTCCTTCACGGAGGCCAGCGCGCGTTGGTCAGGAGTGGCGAAAACCAAGTCGTCGACGTAGACCAGAACAACGAACGGGGTCAAGCCACAGCGGACGAAGTACGCAGGGTCGGAAGACGACGAAAATGAGTCAAGCGCTGCAAGGGTCGAGCGAAGTGTGCCGTGCCAGTCATGTGGAGCCTGGTGCAGGCCGTAGACTGGTCGACGCAATAGCCACTGGGTCCCAGGTGGGAAAGCGCCAGTAAAGCCAGGCGAGCGACGCAGCCAGATCTGCTCGTGCAGGCTCCCCTGAAGGAACGCAATCAAAAAGTCCAAGGAGTGCAGCTCGTGGTCGCACTATGTAGCAACACCCGAAGGGTAGTCATCTTCGGGGTGGGAGCGAAGGTCTGGAAGAAGTCTACCCCCTCTCGCTAACTGAAGCCTCTCGCCACATAGCGCGCCTTGAACAGCGGTGGTGATCCAACCAGCCGCTTCACCTTGTAGAGCCATCGGCCACTGAGAACGTTCTTCCCAGGTGGTGAGACTGCGTCGATGTAGGTGCCTGTGGACCTATAAGATGCCATCTCTGCCTCCTCAGCAGCTATCCAGTACGAAGCTCAGGGTCCCGAAACCGCCTCGGCGTGAGTGCGAGGGATCTGGATGTCAAAGGCGTCTGGATCTGCCTCAGGGGCAAGCAACAAGGCGCAGAGATGAGGAACAACGGCCGCCAGGAAACCAAGCTCGAACTGCCTGTCCTCGAGGACCTCTAGGGGGAAAACAGGAGCACACCTAGAGGACGAAGAACGAGCAGGGCCACTCACCAAGTGAGCGGTGTAGTCAAGGCGGTGGGAAGAGGCAAAGCCAGCGACAGTAGTAACAAGCGCCGAGACAGACGACAAAGGTGCAGTCGAGTGAGTGACCAACGCGGACAAAACACTGGAGACGACAGGACGGGAGGCACGGAGGTAGTCGGACAACGGGTCATGAAGCACAGTGAGGGACGACTCAGGGTGCTGTGGAAGGGCAGGAGGAGGTGGAACACGAGAGCGAAGAACAAGGTGGAACGGATTGTCTGCACGGTAACGGGTCTGACGATGCTCTAAGGACACAGCACGGCTGAGGGGAGAACGACGAGTCCACTGGGACGAGGAAAGGGACTCAACAAGGGGAACAGGAGGGGACGATAAGGGACCACGTACAAAGCGTGCAGGTGCTGGGTCGGGGAGGTCGCGTAGTCGTAGTCGTTGCCGCTCTGCCTCCTCTGGCGTCTGCTGCGATGGTACCTGCCCCTCCTGCCACTCCTGCAGCTCCTCCTCTGCCCTCTCCTGCTGTGGGTATGACTCCTCTACTCTCTCCTGCTATGTCTGTAACTGCACCTGCTGCTGCGGGCGGGACTCCTGCTCTACCCTCTCCTGCTACTGCTACGACTGCAACAGCACCCGCTGCTGCAATCGTAACTCCTCCTCTACTCTCTCCTGCTGCGGCTGCAACAGCACCTGCTGCTGCTGTGTCTCCTCCTCTACTCTCCCCTGCTGCTGCGAATGAGACTGCTCCTACTGCTGCTGCTGCTGTGCCCTCTCAAACCGCTCACGCTCCTCCCTCTCCAACTGAAGGAGACGCTGCTCACGGGTCTGGAAACGTACAGCGTGCGGTGTGGGCGCCACTGTGTCAGTGCCTCCAGCTCCAGCACCCCCACAACCAGCACCTCCACCACTGACACCCCCGGGGCCTCCAGTACCT
This sequence comes from Closterium sp. NIES-65, assembly GCA_948144175.1. NCBI lineage: Eukaryota > Viridiplantae > Streptophyta > Zygnematophyceae > Desmidiales > Closteriaceae > Closterium > Closterium sp. NIES-65. Next base: position 772,081 of record CANXME010001443.1, on the reverse strand, counting down.
CCCGCAGGAACACCCCCAGGCTCCGCAGCAACCAGCCGTAGAGAAGAACGAGAAGGGAATTGCGGGACGGACGGGAAGCAAGGGGGTGACGCGAGGCGAGGCCGCTGAGTCGTGGCTGCTGTGTCCTCCACGGGAGTGGCCTCCACGCCCACACCCCCTGCAGCCCCAGAGCCGACACCACCAGCTCCAGCAGCCCTAGTACCCTCACCCTCCGCAACTGCACCTCCCGCACCCCCAGACACGACAGGGGCTGGACGCTGCGAGGGGGACGACTGCGGAGTGACGTGCGACACAACTGACGGGGCAGGACGTGAGGGGGGGGGGGGGGGGGGGGGGGGCTACCGGGGCGTCTGTGGGGGGCTCAAGGGTGAGGAACAGCCGGGGGGAAAAAGCCTCAGACCTCGGCGGGGACGACTCCTGTAATAACAGACAGACTCCTAGGTGACGTCCTGAGAAACGAAGAACTCGTAGGTGATCGGGTCGTAGAACACCCAGCCGGAGGCGTCCAAAGGGAAGCCAAGAAAGACGCAGGCACGAGTGCACGGAGACAACTTGTTCGCGCCAGGGGCGCGAACGTGAGCCAGAGAACCCCACACACAGAAGTCAGCTGCTACGCCCTGAGAACCTGTCTAAAGGGAGACTGGCGTCCCCCGTGGCCGTGCGTTACTGGGCCACAGGTTCAGCTGGTGCGCGGTGTAGCGGACTGCCTGAGGCCACAAGAACTAAGGGGCACCGGCATGGCACATGGAGGTCCAGGCAACCTCCATGACCAGGCCGATGCGTCGCTCGGCTATCCCGTTCTGCTGCGGCGAGGTTGGTAGCGTGTAAGACTGGATGATCCCCCGACCCTGACAGAACGTCTCCAGGCGAGTGGAGGAAAACTCACCACCACGGTCCGAGTGTAGGCGAAGCCCACACAGGCCCTGGGCGCCACCCCACGCTAGTAGCCACGGCTCGAGGACGGTAGGCACGTCGGCCTTCCGTCGCTAAGGGAAAACCGTGGTGTAGCGGGAGTAGTCGTCCACCACAATCAGGAAATAGCGCTTGTGACGTGGCCCAAGGACTGGGGAGGGGCCCCAGACATCCAAGTGCAGGGTCTGGAAGGGAGCCGTGGTGGAGGGGAACGAGGAGGAGTGAGGGGCAGCGCGCTGCCGACCCTCAACGTAAGGAGTGCACAGTGGCGCAGGCGAGCGGGGAAGCGGTGCAAGCGACGCTGGGAGACCGGAGACCAGACGGTGACGTGCCATCCTACTGAGGCTTGGGAGCGACGGGTGACCTAGACGGTGGTTCTAGAGGACCGACGGGTGGGTGAGAGACTGACAGTCGCACGACACAGCAGCTACCTGACCTGACCCAGTGCGGCGGGACCCAGTGTGTAGTGAGTAAAGACCAGAGCCCGGCTCCCTGGGGAAAGTAGCCAGAGGAGCCCCATTGACACCGTCTGTGCAGGAGGCAACGGACTCGTCTAAAGGAAAAGTGGTGACTACTCCAAGGTCGTGGAGGTGGCAGACACCCACCAGGTTCCTGGAGAACGAGGGGGTGTAGTAATCTGTAAGGACCCCAGAGGGAGCCGCCGGGCACGGGAGAGTGGTGGTGATGTGGGCAACCACCGCTCCCACTTAGGTGTCAGCCAAGGCAACAGTGATTGGGGTGCGTAGCGGCGTGAGGTCAGTGTGGTCACGAAAGAAACAGCTGGACGCCCCTGAGTTGAGCGTGAACGAAAGGGACGCAGACTGGGTGGTCGGGCCTATGCAAGCTACTCTAGCTTGTATAGCACTAGCAACCTCTACAGCACCTAAGCTAGACAAACAAGAGTAATAGCCAAAACGATCAACACTAGAGTCATCAGCATACATCACAGAAACAGATTGTACAGCATTATCTAACTTTGCAGCTAACTCTGCGGCAGACATGCGATACAATTGCGTGCCAACAGTGCGGACCAGTGAGGCCCAATCTGGGGCAGGGCGGGTGGGGCCAAACTGGGCGCGGTAACGGTTAGTAATTTGCGCAAAGCACTGACCCGCAGGGTGGAGGCGGCCACAGATGCCGTCTCTGCGTGACCCAGTCTGCACCCAGTACTGGCAGGGGGGGTGTTGGACCGGGCCACGCGACGTCCAGCTGGGTGGGCCGCTGCTGCTGACAGAGCTCCCTGGTCCAGGCGGCCCCCACTTCTGCTGCTGGGTCTGCTGGCGCTGGCCCTGGAATTGCTGCTGCCGCTGCTGTTGTGGCTGCTGCTGGTGGTGGTGCTGCTGCTGGGGTTGCTGCTACTGGGACGCCCCACTACCTCCTCCACTGCCTCCACCTCCACCTCCGCCACCACTCCCACCCCCTCCACCGCCGCCACCACCACTCCCGCCGCCCCCCCCCACCGCCGCCCCCTCCACCACCTCCACCACCGCCCCCTCCACCACCTCCACCGCTGCCCCCTCCGCCACCCCCACCACTGCCACCACCTCCTCCCTTCTTACTGCTCTTCTTACCCCCTTTGTTGCCAAAGGCAATAGCTGCAACCTCGGATGCAGTGGCAACAGAGGCCGAGTCGACAGAAGAGGCAAGGAACGAAGGGGCACACCCCTCGAAGATGGGGGGGAGGACCACACTAGAGGCAGCAGCAAGGGAGCGGGCAAGGTCCTCAACAGTAGTGAGCCTCTTCTCAAAGAGGTCAATAGTGAGGGACATAGGGTTGACAATGAGGAAGTGGTCACGGGCAGTGGCAAAGCAACCAGGGAGGCGGATGGAAAGGAGGTACAGTGTCATCCACATCGCGGGGGAGTTGGTGGCAAGCAGGTCAGCGTCAGCGGCGGCAGAGCGGAGCTGAGCATCAAGCGAGTGCAAGTGCAGAATGAGGTCAGCAACACGTGGAAACGAGGGAAGGTCGGGGAAAAGGAAGGGCAGCACAAGACGGCCAAGGGACGCAGTGGTCGGAGTGGAGTACCGTTCTACTACCGCGTCAAAAAGGCCCTTGGCCGTCACACACTGTTTGAAGTGATGCTCCTCAGATAGTGGCAGGAGGTTGGTGATGGCGAGCACGGTAGCGTCGTCCCGCGCCGCCCAGCAACTGGCCGCCAACTGCGCCTTCTCAAAGCGAGCCTCATCCACCTCCGACGGGGAAGCACCTAGGGGGTCGGGATCCTTTGGGGCAACGAACTTGCCGGTGGCGTGCTCCAGCAGGCGCACGTCGTTCTCGATCCTAGACCCTAGGTACAGCTTAAGCTTGCGAAGCATCCAGGGAAATCGATCGGGCGGCCCTCTGGATCGAACGTGAGAACTAGCGAGGTAGACATAGTCTTAGGAACAACTAGCGTGTAGGGGTACTAACTGGTGCGGTTAAAAATGGTGGGGTTCTGTGTGGCTGGATGCGGTTGAGTGCGGTTGAATGCGCTTGAATGCGGTTGAGTGCGGTTCTATGCGGTTGAATGCGGTTGAGTGCGATTCCTGGGTGCAGGTGAAAGGTAGGGCGGCGATTTAGGCTTTCCATGAAGAGCTGCGGGTGGGGCGACAGGTGGGGTGGCTGGTACCAGGTGGAGCGGCGGTTTTTGGTCATGGGGAGGGTGATAACTAATGGGGCGGCGGTTTTAGGGCGTGGGGAGGGTGCTAACGGTTGGGGTGGCGGGTAAGGTAGCAGGCGACAGGTAAGGTCGCGTTTTAACCGGTGGGAACGCGGGTTTCAGGGAGTGGGGAGAGTGCGAACTGGCGGGACGGCAGTTTCAGGGCGTGAGGATAGTGCTAGCACGTGGGACGGCGGGTAAGGTGGCGGGCTACACGTGGGGCGCCTTCTAAACGGTGAAGGTGCGACGTTTCAGCACGTGTGGCGGCGGGTTCCAGGTGAGGCCGCGATTTCAGCACGAAAAAGCGACGGGTGAGGCGACGGGCGCGGGTAGCGGGCTCCTCCTCTACTCGCGAACCGTCGCGACGTACGTGCGGGCGGCTACGCGTGCGTCTAGGGCGGCGCGCGCGGGTCTGAGGCGCGCTTGCGAGCTGGCGGGAAAATCGCACGGGGCACTAACGAGTGATGCGCGGGGCAGAAACGGGTGACGCAAGGGGCAAACTGGGTGACGCGACGGGCTGAAAACGGGTGACGCATGGGCTATGGGGCTACTGGGGCGCTTCGGGCCTTAGGGTGTTACGAGCTAGGTCGGGTCACGGGGCGGTGGGCCCATCGGATCACTTAGCTCTATACCATGTCAAGAGACTAACGAGCGTGAGAGAAATATACTAAGGAAACAAGGTAAAAGGAGATATATGCAAACCCTAGGAATTGTGAATGTAACACCTAAGCTAAACTAAACAACACATATAAAATATATGTTGACAACAAGTACTAACCCTAATATTGGGTTGTACCCCACATGGGCTACCCCACTATAGCCTACACACAACTAGCACAAATATGGTTTGACAGCTGCTGGTGACGTGACTTTGTCCAGTCAGCAGCATGCAGTACTCGAACTTCTGCTTTCTAAGCTTTTTGGTCAAGTAATCGGCTGCCATCTCGGACGTGGGGCAGTAGGATAGCTTGATTCTCCCCTTCTCACAAAGAAGTATCACAGGGCGATGAGCTTCGTCTGGTTCGCGAACCCATTCTTGTTCGCTATGCGAATTGCAGATTGGTTGTTGCAGAATAGAGAGAAGCTAGGTAGCTGGGCCAACTTCGCTTCTTCCAACAGTTCGCGAAGGTACAGTCCTTCCTTGGTGGCTGAGCAAAGTGCAATATCTTCTTCTTCAGTTGAGGAGAGGGCGATTATTTCCTGTTTGCTCAACTGCCACAAGATAGGCCCGATAGGTTCAAGTCGGTAGATGTAGCCAGTGCGCGAGCGCCTGTTGTCGGTGTCGCCGGCGTGATCGGCGTCTATATAGGCGATTAGCTTAGGTGTCGAGTAGGTCAGGCCGATCGTCGAAGTACTGACGAGGTAGTGAAGAGCGCGGTCGAGCTCGGCCATGTGATCTGCTTCAGGCTTCTTGAGGTAGGTGGCAAGTTGGCTCGCTGAGTACGATAGGTCTGGTCGGCAGGTGACGGCTGCGAAAAGTAAACAACCCAGCTTTCGTTGATAGTCGCGTATGCCAGCGGGTTTGACTAGAGCGGAGATTTCCTTGCGATTTCCGTCAGTGTAGCGAGAGGGCGTGGTGATGGCGGCTGGAGTTAGTCTGAAGCGCTTGGCGATGCTGTCGGCGTATTTTGCGGCGCTGAGATAGATGGCACTCTCTTCTTCTTGTATGTTGAGTCCCAAATACTGCGTGACGGTAGTCGAGACGGTGAGCGTGAGATCCCGCTGCAGCTCCCCTTCAAACCAAGTTGTGATGCCGTCGGTCGAGCCGCTGTAAAGTAAGTCGTCCACGTAGACGATAAGTAGAATGTAGTCGGCAGCTTTCGTAAGTCGGTACATTCCCTGATCGTGCGGTAATTGGCGGAATCTGATGCGTATTAGCCGGGAGTGAAGGTACTGCTGCCACAGTCTTAGAGATTGTTTGATACCGTATAAGAACTTCAGCAGCTGACATACTTGATTATGATCTGCGTTTGAGCCGTGCGGTTGCTCGACAAAGATTGCTACGTCAACGGGAGCGTACAGAAAGGCGTTGGCAACATCGACTTGTCGGAGCTTCTTTAGCTTCATGGCGGCTATCGCGAGGAGAATCCACAGTGAGGTGTGCCGGTTGACCAGCGCGAACGTTTTGGTGAAGTCTCGTCCTTGCTCTTGGTCGAAGCCACGTACAACCCAGCACGCTTTAAATTTGTCGATGGTTCCATTTGCCTTTGTTTTCATACGAAAAAACCCACTTTCCGGTGAGTATTGTCTTGTTGCCTAGTGCTAGGCACTCTGTTGCTGCACGCACGCACCGCCCCTCCTGCACAAACCTTCTCTCCTGCAGTTCGCTCCCCTGTTCCCCCCTTAGTAGTCCCGCCATCTCGTCCCCACTCTCTCCCCATCCTTGTCTTTCAGTACCCCTCCTCACCATCACTCTCTTTCGTCTCCTAGGCATCGGGGCCCTTCCTGCCCTCGCTGCCCCTTCCCCCTCGCACGCCCACCTGTTTTGCCCTCCTGCCCTTGCCTTCCCGTTTCCTACAGGCCGTGCCCTCATCTCCCTACATGTGCCCTGCACCATACCCACACCCTCCACGCATCCCTCCCCCGCCTCCTCTCCCTCCTCCTTGCCCTTTCCCCCACTTTCTGGGCGTGTGGCGAGGGATGAGGTGGGAGGGGAGGGCACAGCGGAGAATGGCGCGGCGGAGGAGGGCGTGCGCGTGCGAGTGAGGGGCAGCGCGGTGGACCTAGCGTCCATGGGAGGCCTCTTCCTCAGAGAGCGGGTGAGGCTGCTGTGTTGCATTGCAATCCATCAAGCTGTAGGTTCAGAGTGCTTTTAGAGAAGTATACTGTTCTGTACCCCACGTCTGCCCCGCATACAAGCGAGGGTTCCCTGCCACCGCACTCGACTGCTGCTCCAAATGCTTCAGAGCTTGTTTGATATCGTATAAGAACTTCAGCAGCTGACATACTTGATTATGATCTGCGTTTGAGCCGTGCGGTTGCTCGACGAAGATTGCTACGTCAACGGGAGCGTACAAAAAGGCGTTGGCAACATCGATTTGTCGGAGCTTCTTTAGCTTCATGGCGGCTATCGCGAGGAGAATCCACAGTGAGATGTGCCGGTTGACCAGCGCGAACGTTTTGGTGAAGTCTCGTCCTTGCTCTTGGTCGAAGCCACGTACAACCCAGCGCGCTTTAAATTTGTCGATGGTTCCATTTGCCTTTGTTTTCATACGAAAAAATCCACTTTCCGGTGAGTATTGTCTTGTTGCATGCCACTCCGATGGGTACGACCTTCCGGGTGTTGCGTTCTTCCAGCGTCTTCAACTCCTTGTCCATGGCTTCGCGCCATTTTTCCTTGTGTTCCCCCTCCAAAGTTTGCTGAACTGTGGCAGGCTCTTTAGGTGGCGCTACTCCGTAGACGACGGTGACGAGTCCCAGTATCTGCAGTCCACTATGTGTGTAGCGGGGGAGATTTGCGTCCTCAGGATAAGCTGTTTCATCTCCCGCTTTTGGATCAGGTAAGAAATTGGGGCCTACGTGTTCCGAAACGTTGGTGTCGACTGGCTGGGGTGTAATGTAACCGTTGTCGGCGAAGTCGTAGTAGACTTTGGCGTTGATGCTTTCGCGAGGGTTGTCGTCGTCCATGGGGATGTCCACTGAGCAGTACGAAAGAGGTCCGACTTCCTCTGAGGCTCCGTCCACATTTTGCTCGTCCCAGTCGGCTTCATCTGCTGCAGAGGCGAAGGCTCGGTCACCATGAAATCCGCCTGTGGGGTCTCGTTCTTCTTCTAGGTTGGCAAGGTATGTCGGGAGGGTTAGTCGTTCATAGAAAATCACGTCACGTGCTGCTACTGTTTCCTTGGAGTGGACGTAAAAAATCTTCCACGCGTTGTAATGTTTTTCGATGCCCATATGTAATCCCCACTGTGCGCATTGAGAGAATCGGCCGGCTCGTGCAGTTGGGTTTAGGGTCCATTGCTTCGGGCCACTGGTGGTTGGGTAGCCACATGCCACGTAGCAGCTTGCGCGTGGTGTTCTGAAGGGTCATGTTCATTCATTCTGCCGGGCCTTGCTGTTGATGGGCGTAGGGAAGGGAGATGCCATTTGATGCCTTTTTCTGCGAGGTAGTCCTTACACCTCTGTGACTGATATTCCCCTCCCCCGTCTGACTGGAAACCTTTCCACTTCACTCCTTATTCTCGTTCTGCTACTGGAAGCCAGGCGACGAAAGCTTCGAAGGCCATGTCGCGGCTCGGAAGGTTGAGATGCCAGTCATATCATGTGGCGGCGTCGATGAATGTGATGACATTGTCGGGGTTCACGATTGGCAGTATGTCTCTGTACACTTTCTCCAGTGGTGCGTAAGCTGGTGCGCTTGGGTTGTGGTGAGAGGCGAACGGCTGATGCGGTAAGTCGGCTTCATGGCTGGAAAAACACGTTCCGCGGACTCGTTGAAGTTCTCTATCGTCGTGTAGAAGCAGTGAGTCTTTATGAAGAACACCTGCTCTTATCGTGTTGTTTAACGCTGTGTTGCTCGGATGTCCCATCCTTGCATGCCAGATGTCTTCGCCAGCGCGATGTCCGGGTGAACGTTGGTACAGGTTGGAGCTGGATTAGAAACCTGCGGTGAAGTTTGCGCTTTTGTGGACTTCCCGTAGAGTGGGAGTCAGCTGTTGCGCAGGAGGCGGTGGTGTGTCGTCGATGAAGGCCGGTGCTGTTGAAGAACCAGCGATTGGTGCCTGTGTTGTCTCTGCTGCTGTCGATGTTGTCTCTGCTACTGCCGTTGTTGTCTCTGCTGCTGCCCATGTTGTCTCTGCTACTGCCGATGGTGTTACTGCTGCTGTTGATGTTGTTATTGCTGCTGCCGATGTTGTCTCTGCTGCTGCCAATGTTGTCTGGATTGTTGCTAATGCTCTCATCCGTTCTGTTTCAGGTATAGTGTTCGAGTACCAGAAGCCGCCGGGGCTGAAGTCGGGGTCGAGATCCGGTCGGGGTGTCTAGGAAGTGAAGTTGACGATTCCATCACTGTCGGCGGTGCCTTGATCTGGAACAAAGTCGAAGACGAAAACATTATTCTTCAGTATGGCCTTTCCGATGTACAGTCCGCCTCTCCCATTGTACAGCTTGAACTCCTGGATGGTGCTGTCTGCTTCCAGATAGTTTCCCTTCGTTATGAGTTGGCTGACGCTCAGTAAGTTGTAGCCAAGTCCTTCTGCAATTAATACTTTCGACATTTGCAAAATGACGTTAGTCTCTCGTGACTGAAGCTGAACTATCCCTTGTCGTCGTGTGCGCAAGTTTTGATTGTTGGCAACAGTGATGATGACTTCACGCTGCAGTTGGTGTTCCCGTTGAACGAAGCGACCCGAGGAGCACATGTGCTGTCCGCAGCAGCTGTCCAAGAACCACTTGTCTTTCCCGAACGGCTCGCTCTGGGCGATGGCTGCGTACGTCGGGTTCGGCTCCAAAGATTCGCGGCGAGGAGTACTTTCGTCGAGTAGATCTTCTGGTGAGTAGTGTGGTGGTGATTCAGTGACGCAGGAATATATTATCCTTGCCATGCAACTGACGATATTTCTTGTTCCTTGTGCAGGTTGCGTCGTTGATGTCGTTGAAGACTGCGTTTGATTGGTGGGATGCGCCTGTGTGGAGGCCACCTGACTGCTCGAAGGTCGAAGTTGACGGTGCGGTGTCGTTGACTGCTGTCGATTTGGGCAGTGTGTGCGAGGGTGACCTGACATTTTGCAGAGCTGACAGAACGGATGTACGGGTTGTTATGCTTGATACTTTATCTGACGGTTGTTGTTGTTGTAGCGTCTTTGAGTATGAGACGTGAATTCGGGTGCTGATGCTCGCTTCTTGTGACGTTCTTCGTGCAGGTCCATGTCCTGCTGTTCAGCGTGAATTTCGGCGCAGAGTGTCGCTTCGGAGATCTTAACGTGAGCTTGGAGAATAGCTCGAGTGGAGCGCAGTGAGGACCGAGGCCGGTGTCAGATATAGTAGGAGCACAGCCTAGGCTTAGTAGCCTAGGCCACAGTAGGACTAGAGCGATGAGGCGCCAAGAACTAGCTAGAATGTGTGCAGGAATGGAATTGAGAAGGGATGATTGAACTAGCAAGCTGCAGGATACAAATAGCAAACCCTAAGGGGCTGTACTCACTATTGAGTGCCCCACTGCAGGCTACACAAACAACATATTCTGACACACCCCCATAGCCAAAGTGGGGTGTAATCAGCACAGTATGCAAAGCAGAACAAGCACAGGGTGGATCACAGTGTCACCACACATTCTGAGCACAAATACAAGAAGCAACAGTCTAAAGTTTACAATTATGAGCAAAGCTAGTGGTAGTCACAACGGGCAAGTGAGGAGGAGGAGAGACTGTGAGAGGAGAGAAGATGGGAGACGACGGCTGAAGCTGCAGTCACACGGGCAACAGGAGCGGATGGCACAGTGGCTACCGGGACAGCGCCCCGGACTACTGGAGTAACTGGCTCACGGGCTACGACGAGCTACAGGAGCAACGGACCCACGGGCGACAGGCGCAGCAGGCTCTCTGGGCTACCAGGACAGCGCCCCGGACTACAGGTGCTGCGGAGGACTAGACGGCAGCCTCCTCTCAGCCTCCCCAAGCAGTCCCACACCCCCCTACACACACCCCCAGTTTCACCCCTAGCTCCACTCCCACATCACCCCCATAGCTCCACTCCCCACAGCTCCCACACCTCCACCCCCCTCAGCGGCAGCTGCAGCAGTGGGAGATGAAAAAGGAGGAGGGGAGAACCTACACCGCTCACCCCCATGCTCGCCACCCCACCCCCCAACCACCGCGGAACACACGGCAGAACGGGAGAATGGGCAGCACGGGGGGGGGGGGGGGGCAGGGACGACATCACGAGCAACTGCAGGGGCGGGCCGCGGGCTGCTGCAGGGGTCCTAGGACGGCTGCTGCAAGCTGTGGGCGGCTCTAGGAGCTGCTGTTGTAGAGATGGGCGGCTCTAGGGGTGGCCGCTGCAGGTGAAAGTGAGGAGGAGGGAGGAGAAGGGAGGGGCGCCCCTAGGGGCGACGAGAAAGGAGCCGCGCGCCCCCCCCCCACGGGGCGCCACGACGGGCACCACAGAGGGCGCCGCGACGGGCCTCCAGAGCCGCCTCGACGGGCGATGGGGAGGGCGCCGCGCAGGCCCCCTGAAGTCGCCTCGACGGGCGACGGGGAGGGCACCGTGCGGGCCCCCCGAAGTCGCCACGACGGGCGACGGGGAGAGCCGCGCACGGCCCCCGAAGTCGCCTCGACGGGCGACGAGGAGGGCGACGCGCACGGCTCCCGTGGTCGCCACGACGGGCGACGGGGAGGGCGCCGCGGACGGCCCCCGTGGTCGCCACGACGGGCGACGGGAGGGGAGGCCGCGCGGGTCCCTGAGGTCGCCTCGACGGGCGACGGGAGAGAAGGCCGCGCGGGTCCCCAAGAGCGCCTCAACGGGCGCTTCGACGAGAGGGGACCGCGGAGGCCCCCCCAAGGGCACCACGATGGGCGCCACGGATGGGAAACCCGCCAGGCGCCCCGAGCACGCGACGAGCAGAAATTAGGGTTTCGCCGCCGCGCACCACGGGGCGCGCGGCGGACGGTAGGGCAGCGGAAGCAGGTGGTGGGCCCATACACAGGAAGGCGGCAGACATGCTGCCTTCTGATACCATATCAGATATAGTAGGAGCACGGCCTAGGCTTAGTAGCCTAGGCCACAGTAGGACTAGAGCGATGAGGCGCCAAGAACGAGCTAGAATGTGTGCAGGAATGGAATTGAGAAGGGATGATTGAACTAGCAAGCAGCAGGATACAAATAGCAAACCCTAAGGGGCTGTACTCACTATTGAGTGCCCCACTGCAGGCTACAGAAACAACATATTCTGACAGCCGGTGATGACTACTGTAACGAAGGCTTCTTTGGAGATTGATCCGCCGCATCGGAGGAGTCTGTCGCGTAGTCCACAACATCGGCTAGCATACGCCGTTCCCTTTTCTTAGGGTTTCATTTCCACTGTTGTCAGTTGTGCCATTAACCGACTGTGATTGACGCTGTCTGTTGCTTGATACAGGTTCTTCAAGTGGCTGTACGCGAGCTCGGCGGAGTTGCTGTATCCACGATAAGACCGGATGTTCTGCTGCTCATTCGGCATTATGTTTCGTAGCAGGATTGTGTACGCCATTAGTGACTGATATGCATACTGCTGCTTGTCGTACTGTGTTCCGTGCGTTGGGTATGGCAGGTAACTGTCGAAGAATCCGAGGATTTGTGTGAGAGTACGACGGCTTATGCCAGCTATGCTTGCTTGCCTCTACTTTATCATGCTATTTCTAGCATAGGATAATCATATGCATGCATGAATTGCTTGATTTCCTAGGCTAGGTGCTTTCCTATATTATATTTTTGTTATAGCACCGAGCTAGGTTGCGTGCACCGAATTCTGGCTTTTTGGTTGCCACCGAATTGCCTTCTACCGAATTTGGTAAGGATCCGTTCGGGACGCTACACGGCCCGCAGAACCTTCGCGTAACACCTGGTTACGGGGCCTTGTGTCGAGCCTATATATAGCCTAGTGTAGTACCCAGGTGAACATTCAATTCAACTCTCTTTTCTGAGCTTGATCCTCGATCCTCACACTTGGTAATCAGAGCCCGTTTACACACGAAGTTCTTTCGACCGCTAAAAAACCAGTCTTCAAAAACTGCGGGGGCGACGCAGTCAAACATCAATTTTGGGTACGTAAAACCGGTTCCGTGTTTTTTTCTCCCCCTCAATTCGGTTTTCGGACACGTTGATGTCAGGCATGGAGGGCCAAGGCGACAACTACAGGACTACGAGCGACATCGCGAGCCTCCGCACCGACATGGAGCAGACGCAGGCGAAGCTTCGTCGACTCGAGGCTTTTCTGACAAGCCAACTAGGGTTCACCACCGCAGCAGCAGCGACCATAGCGACTGCAGCACCGACAACTCCAGCAGCAGTGGCGACACCGACATTTCACGGACCAATGGCACCACTGTTGCCGAACATCGAAGCAGCACGACCGAGGCTCCCGAAGGCGTTCGATCCAAGCGCGAAGGGATCCGACGTCCGGCGATTCGTGGCCACCCTCGAAATTTACTTCGAGGCCATTGGCTGTTCGACCCCGCAACACGACGCAGCAAGGATTCGGCTCGCAGCGACACTGTTACTTGGACCGGCCCTCGAATGGATTTACTACACCGACGTAGCCCGCGGGGAGAAAACGTGGCAGCAGTTTCGGGCAGATTTAATCGAGCGTTTCCAACCAATTAATACAACCTACATGGTGCGGCAGCAGATACACCGACACAAGCAATACAGTAGTGTAACACAGTATACCCGTACGAGGATGTAGAACGGCGGCAGAGAAGTGTCAGGTGCACAGAAACAGCGACGGGTCGGCAGTAGACGGAGCGAACCCAAGAGCCGCAAGCGTAGTCCTCGGTGTGTCGTGCCACTCACGTGGCGCATGGCCGAGACCGTAGACTGGACGCCGGAGACTCCACTGGGTACCAGGAGGGAAAGACCCAGTGAAGCCAGGTGGGCGGCGCAGCCAGATCTCCTCGTGCAGGCTGCCCTGCAAGAAAGCTGTGCTGAAGTCGAGAGAGGGCAGCTCGTAGTCCCGGTGAGCAGCAATGTGCAGCAGTACCCGAAGAGTGGTCATCTTCGGGGTGGGGGAGAAGGTTTGAAAGTAGTCAACTCCCTGTCGCTGACTGAAGCCACGAGCCACGTAACGCGCCTTGAAGACAGGCGGAGAACCCGGCGGGCGCTTCACCCTGAAGATCCACATGCCACTGACGATGTTCGCCCCTGGAGGGGGGACAGCGTCAACGTAGGTGCCTGTGGACTTCCAAGAAGCCATCTCTGCATCCATAGCTGTCTGCCACTGAGAGGAGTAGGGACCCTGTATCGAAGCGAGTATGGGCGTCACGAGTCTGCCACTGTGAGCGTGCAGTGCTGTCAGCAGTAGCAGCAGGAGCAATAGCGTGGCCTAAGGCATGATTGTATAGCGAGATGTCTTCCTTGGCAGTGAGCTGTAGGAAGAGGTGTAGGTCATCAAGCCAGGTGTCGAACTTCACTGGGCGGCCCTCAGTATCGAAGGCTAGGACAGGAGGGCTAGCCATGGTAGTAGCAGTAGGAAAAGCACTAGGAGCAGTAGGGTAGGTAGGGCGGCGCAGCTCGGTACAGGTAGGGCGGTGCGGCTTAGTATAGGTAGGGCGGCGCGGCTCGGGTCGGGTGGCGCGGCTCGGTTCGGGCGGCTCGGGTCGGGCGGCGCGGCTCGGTTCGGGCGGCTCGGGTCGGGCGGCGCGGCTCGGTTCGGGCGGCTCGGTTCGGGCGGCTCGGTTCGGGCGGCTCGGGTCGGTTAGGGCTGGCGGCTCGGGTCGGGCGGCTCGGTTCCGTTAGGGCTGGGCGGCTCCGGTTGGCTCGGTTCGGGCTGCTCGGTCTGGGTGGGGCCGTTCGGGGCCGCTAAGGGCGAGCGCGGGGAGCGGGTGGGGCCGTGAGGGACGAGCGCGGGGCCGACGTGGGTGCTAAGGGCGAGCGCGGGGCCTATCGGGGTCGTGAGGGACGAGCGCGGGGCCGATCGGGGCCGGTAAGGACGAGCGCGGGGCCGACTCAGGCCTCTAGGGGTAAGCGCGGGGCCGATTCGGGGCCTCTAATAGCGAGCGCGGGGCCGACCGAGGCCTCTATGTGCGAGAGCGCGAGGCCGACGGGGCTTCTAGGGGCGTGAAAGCCGAAGCGCCCTAGGGCGCAGGTAGGCAGGTAGGTAGTGGTGGGCCCTAAAAAAAATCGGTCCTAGGAAGGACCTGCTCTGATACCATGTTGAACAAGAATGAATGAACTAAGAGTGAAATGAGTACAAGTATCAAAAACTAGGAATGTGAACCCCCTATAGGCTAACCCACTATAGCCTAAACAACTACAACAACATATATAATGTTTGACAGTGGAAGCAGACGTTAGTGACCAAGCAGTCGGAGCAGTACTGATGCAGATCACGGACGCGGTTTGCAGCCCATCGCCTACCTCAGTAAGAAGCTACACGGAGTAGAACTAAACTACCCCATTCACGACAAGGAAGCCTTAGCGATAGTCATAGCCTTCAAGGCGTGGAGGTGTTACCTAGAGGGAGCCAAGACTGCAGTCTATACTGACCACTGCAGTCTCAAATACCTGAAGTCACAGCCGACACTCTCACGACGACTGGTGCGGTGGGTGGACTTCCTGGAATCTCACTTCCACTACGACATCGTCTACAAGCCCGGGCTACACAACAAGGTAGACGCGTTGAGCCGCCCCGGACATGTAGCAGGCATCCAGCTCGACGGGATGAACCCTCTGCTCAAGGGTCTATTCCAACATGGGTACTCCGTGGATGCAGAGATTGCTACAGCACAGACCAAGAAGCTATTACAGTGGGAGAAATACTTAGCTGTAAAGAAGGGTTCAGGAAAGATTTGGGTACCGAATTACGCCCCGCATCGGGAGATCCTATTGGAGGAGTTTCACGACGTACCTTACGCGGGACATTTCGGGAGCAACAAGACGTTAACAGGGATAGCGAAGTATTACTACTGGCCCGGGATGGCAGCAGACGTGCAGCAGTTCGTCACCTCTTGCAACACGTGCCAGCGGATGAAGAGCGGCAAGCAGAAAAAAGCAGGGTTACTTCAGCCTCTACCCGTACCGGAGCAGCCATGGCAGGTCGTTAGCCTCGACTTCATCACAGGGCTTCCTTCGACCTCACGAGGACATGATTCCATCCTCGTGGTGATCGATAAGTTCTCCAAAATGGGTTACTTCATACCGACCAACGCCACAGCTACAGCTGAAGCAGCTGCTCGACTCTTCTTCGACCGCATCATCACCTATCCACGGCATCCCCACTACACTCATCTCAGACAGAGACCCCAAATTCACGAGTAAGTTTTGGAAGGAGCTCATGGGACTGTTGGGGACAAAGCTTGCAATGTCTTCAGCATACCACCCCCAGACTGACAGACAGACAGAGCGACTCAATCAAGTGGTTGAACAGTTACTGCGCAGAGCTTGCAAGGAAGACGTCAGCCACTGGGACACACAGTTACCAACCCTAGAGTTCGCTTACAGCAACGCATCACATGCGGCCAAAGGGAAAACTCCTTTCTTCCTGTGTTACGGACGGGAACCACTCACACCACAGCAGCCAACTACACCGGCACACGTCCAAGCCGCACATGACTTCGTCACCACCATGCAGCAGCTATGGGAGAAGACTCAGCGACGACTCACCACGATGCAGACCTCCCAGAAGCAGTATGCCGATCGTCAGCGACGTGATCACTCAGTAGCAGTCGGAGATCAGGTGCTTCTTGACACGCGCAACTTGAACCTGTCTCACCTCCCATCCAAACTCCGGCCTCGCTTCTGTGGTCCTTTTCTCGTTGAGGCACAGGTGACACCAGTTACATTCCACTTGCGCTTACCAGATACGTGGAAGCTTCACAATGCTTTCCATGTCCAGCTACTGAACCCCTACAAGGACCCCAACCAACAGTTCCAGGGACGGCAACTACCGCCACCACCACCTGTTCTTGTACAGGATGAACCCGAGTACGAGATCGAGCGCGTCCTCTCTCATCGGCACCGCGGCGACAAGACCCTCGAGTTCCTGATACGCTGGAAGGGATACGACCCCACAGAGGACAGCTGGGTTGCAGAAGCTGATATGGGCAACGCACGCCGTGCTCTCAAGGACTATCTTGTCAAGCAGGGTGTATCTCACGCCACCCAGCTTTAAGGGGGGGATGTGTGAGAGTACGACGGCTTATGCCAGCTATGCTTGCTTGCCTCTACTTTATCATGCTATTTCTAGCATAGGATAATCATACCGTATGGCCCCGGATATATAGGCGCCGGCCTATTACAGGCGCCGGCGCTTCTATCTGGAGCATGGCGCTTATGGCCGATCCTCGATTATAAGCGCCACCACTTTTGTACCCTTCCTTATTATAAGCGCCACCCTCAATATTAACACTTTTTTTACCACCACAACAAAAGCAAACAACAACTATTAACATCGTTATCTTCAACGAATACTACAAGTTAGTACAATTTTAGACTTAATCTGCTATTCTACCTAGGTACACAATTTTAGACTTAATCTGCTATTCTACCGGAACTACTCCTCGTCAGACTCAGGCTCCTCGCAGTTGTTGCCAAAGAATCCGTCGGCGATGATGCCGTCGTCTACATCCACTTCCGCCGTCAGTTGGCTCCGCCTGTGCGCCATGGCGAGGTGGTCCTCACTGCCGTCAAGCGCGTTGCTAATGCCGCAGGTGAGGAAGGCGTGCTTGATGAGGTCGGAGGGTACTGCTTTCCAGGCTTGTGAAATCCATCAAAGGACCACTTCTGGGGGGGGCTTCTTCAGATTCCCTGCACCGCAACAGAGACACCCGGGAAAGCCATGTCAGTGACCAAGGGTGAAAGGGGGATAAACATGCGTGTTTAACGGAAACAACGTACCTGCAGGTGTCAGTTGCTCTTGGCCCTCCTCCTGAAACCACTTCTGGTACTGCTGACGAACAGATGCTTTGAAGCTCTTGTTGATGGAGACGTCGAGTGGCTGAACCTCACCCGTACAACCCGACGGGATGACAGCAGGCACGCAGTTGATCTCGCGGAGCTTCTCCTTCACCCCCTTGGTAAGGTGGCCGCGGTAGGAATCCAGCACGAGCATAGAGCTCTTCGCACACCTGCCAAATCGGGGCTGCAAGAAGGGCTTGACACACTCCTCAAGCCAGCGGATGACGCCTTCTGCGTTCATCCACCCGTTCTCGTGGCAAGCCACGACCACATCTGCACACAGAAATGGAACTTTAAACTTAGCGCGGCATGAGAAACGATACGGTAAGATAGCGGCAGTTGCTACTTATTACCAGGAGGAAAGTTGCCCTTCGGCAGCGTCTTCCGCTTGAAAAATACCCACGGCTTGAGCTTCGCCCCGTCCGCCGTGCACGCCAGCATCACGGTCACACGCTCCTTTTGGTAACCTGCACTCCGGATGGGCACCGACCGTACGCCCGTCTGATCCACGGTCGTGGTGGCGGGCATCTCCAGCCAGAGCGGCGTCTGGTCAGCGTTGAGGATCCAGTATGGCTCGATGCCGCGCGCGCGACGCATGTGTCGGACAAAACGCCAGAATTTCTGGCACTGCTCCGCAAGATCTGTGAGACGGGGGAAAGCGGGCGGGATAGACGGCAGTTTAGTAAGTGAACCTGAAACTTAGACATAACGGCAAGGGGCGTAATCTTACGAGCGGCTGTTTTCTGAGCAACCCGCGTCTTCATGCGGACGCTCAGATTCCACCGCTCCGACCATCTCTGACTCCCGCTCCACTTGACGTTCGGGTAGAGGATCTTCATGAACTCCCTTGACCACTCCCGCAGACGGCCGACCGACATGGCGGTTCCTTTGCGGCGCCAGTCCAGGAGCCGCTCGTACACCTTCAACTCCATGGAGCGGTACCACGAGGCCCGCCCGCGACCGTGCATGCGCTTCCGCCCGGAGTGTGCTTCTTTGAGAAACCCCGCTGCCACCTTCCAGTTGGCGAGACACTTCCGGTGAATCCCACACTCCCGAGCTAGTGCGCGCACCGACTTCGCCACATCCAGCATCGCGACGTACTTCAACTTCTCCGCAGCGGTGTAGCCTTTGCGCTTGTGATCGCTGATCTTGTGCCTGGGAGAGGGGGGGCGGGCAACACGGTTCTGGGTAGACGGGTGGGGTCGCTTGCGGTTAGCTGGTGGAAAGGAAGGTATCGGCAGTTCCTCGGGGAGCCCGTCACGTGACCAGTACTCGACACCGTCGTCGTCGTCGCCACCAGGTACGCCCTCAGGAAACACATCCTCAGCGGTGCCACCCTGCGCGCCACCTTCCTCAGCCTCGTCGTCGTCAGCACGGCTCGCTTCCTCGTCGCCGTCAGCACGGCATCGCTTCCTCGTCCTCAGCCACGTCGTTGTCAGCTCCGAGTGCAGATTCGTCCCACGTGGTGCAATCATCGGGCCGGCCCCAACGTGGTCCAGGGTAAGGTGCACCGGCCACCCCCATACCCGCCACCCCACAGCTCGCCCCTCAGGTCGCCACGACGGACGACGGGAAATGGCAGGGGGGGGGGGGGGGAGGCGGTGTGGTGAAAGGGGCCCACAACGGGCCTGGTTGGAGGGCGGGGCCGCGATAAGGGGCGGGGCCGCGACGAGCGGGGCGGGGCCGCGACGTAGGGCGGGGCCGAGCCGGGCAGGCGCACGGGCGGCGACGGGCCGGGGCGGGGCCGCGACGAAGGGCGGGGCCGAGCCGGGCAGGCGCACGGGCGGCGACGGGCCAGGGCGGGGCCGCGACGTAGAGCGGGGCCGCGTCGAGGGGCGGGGCCGCGACGATCGGGGCGGGGCCGCGACGTAGGGGAGAAGCCCGCCGCGCGCCTCGGGGCGCACAGCGGGCAATGAACCGCCGCGCGCCTCGGGGCGCACGGCGGGCAGAAAACCGCCGCGCGCCTCGGGGCTCACGGCGGGAAGAAAACCGCCGCGCGCCTCGGGGCGCACGGCGGGAAGGAAAACCGCCGCGCGCCTCGGGGCGCACGGCGGGAAGGGAAAGGTAGCAGCGGAAGCGAGGTGGTAACCCACCCACAGGATCGATCCAAAGGGATCGACCTGCTCTGATAGCATGACAAAATCAGAAGAAAGAAAAAGGAATGAACTAGCAGAAATGGGGATACAAATAGCAAACCCTAGAAGGGTTGTACTCGCTATAGAGCACCCCACTACAGGCTAGAACATAAGAATAATATTCTGACAGGTGTCAGTAGATCTGCACTGTGAATGCGCCTGTAACCCTCTCCAGGATCAATCGGGCATCCACAGTGCAGATCTACTGACACCCCCCCACACTAGGAGGCCCAGGACTAAGCACAGCGGCAACGGCCTACATGTGCATACACCGGGATTCGAACCCGAGACCGCTCTGATACCATGTCAGAATCCCAACCACTAGACCATTGGGATAAAAGGGCTTGTTTCAGTAGCGGGTCAGTGCGCCCATAACCCCCCAGGCGAATGCGCCTGTAACCCTCTCCAGGATCAATCGGGCATCCACAGTGCAGATCTACTGACAGTGCGTTGCTCCAGGACAGGTTCTGTGCGGTGGGAAATCGAGTCGCGGCAGTTTTCGCCGGAATTTCATGCACGATCCCATGCGCAACGTTCACAGTTGTGTTCGCCTTATTGTGGGCTTCACTTTAATACTTCGAAAACCAAAATTGGAATTTGACATTTTATAAGCGCCGGCGCTTATGGCCGTTTCTCAATTACAAGCGCCACCCCTAAAAAATCATTACTTATTATAAGCACATATGCGCTTATATCCGGGGCCAAACGGTATGCATGCATGAATTGCTTGATTTCCTAGGCTAGGTGCTTTCCTATATTTTATTATAGTTATTGCACCGAGCTAGGTTGCGTGCACCGAATTCTAGCTTTTCGGTTGCCACCGAATTGCCTTCTACCGAATTCGGTAAGGATCTGTTCGGGACGCTTCGCGACCCGCGGAACCTTCGCGTTGTCGAAATATGTTTGTCATATTTTATAACTGCTTGTAGTTGTAGTGTAGTTATTGTACTTTGTAGGTGGTGCACCAACTATGTTTCCTATGCTATATGTTTCTTGAAACCTATAGTGAAACCCATTCTCCAACTTTTCTTCTCTCCAACTCACTCGATACCTCGCCTAGGAGAAACCCGCTCGACACTAAGTTAGGGCCTAGGCTTCTAAGCCTAGGCCCCATGTTTCTATTCTCTATTACCTACTATTTTGACATGTTATCAGAGCGACGTTCGATCTGGCCTCACGTTTCCGCTGCTACGATTTTCTGGTCGCGCGCCTAGGGCGCGTGACGAATTTTTCCTTGTCCCGCCCCCGGTTGGCGTGTGACGCCTTTTCTGCCCGTCGCGCGCCCCGTGGCACGCGACGGTGCCCTTAACCTGCCCATCGTGCGCCCCGTGACACACGATGGTGCCCTGCTCGTCGTGCGCCCCGAGGCACACGATCGGGCCCTTGCTCTTATCTTACCCGTCGTGCGCCCCGTGGCACTGGCACGCGACGGGCCTTTCCGCCCCTGCACTCCCTGAAGCCGCCCCTGACACCACTGCACCGACACCTTTTCGCCGCTCTGCGGCTTTCTTCCTTCCCACCCCCCTCCTCCTTTGTCTCCCTGCAGCCGCGGGGAGGAGGGTATGGGGGTGGAGGGTGTTGGAGTGTGGCGTCACCTCTCTCCCTTCCCCTCCTCCTTCTTTCAGTCCCACCGCTGCAGCTGCCGCTGGGGGGAGAAGGTGTGAGGATGTGGGGGAGCAGGGGGAGTGGTACCGGGGTGGCGGGTGTGAGGCAACATGCAGCCATCCCTCCACCTCTCCTCTCTTCCCCCCTTCTCTGCTGCTCTTGCAGCAGTGTGGGGGAGGGGAAGGAGGAGGGTGAGGAGATGGAGGGGGTAACTCTTTAATGTTAGCCCGCCTGCATTACCTGCTGTTGCTTGTGATTATTTTGCATGGTGTACCCCCTCAGGGGGGCGTAACTACTTTTCTACCTACAAGCATTATGGGGGCGTGTCGAAATATGTTTGTCATATTTTATAACTGCTTGTAGTTGTAGTGTAGTTATTGTACTTTGTAGGTGGTGCACCAACTATGTTTCCTATGCTATATGTTTCTTGAAACCTATAGTGAAACCCATTCTCCAACTTTTCTTCTCTCCAACTCACTCGATACCTCGCCTAGGAGAAACCCGCTCGACACTAAGTTAGGGCCTAGGCTTCTAAGCCTAGGCCCCATGTTTCTATTCTCTATTACCTACTATTTTGACACGCGTAACACCTGGTTACGGGGCCTTGTATCGAGCTTATATATAGCCTCGTGTTGTACCCAGGTGGACATTCGATTCAATTCAATTCAATTTGAATCATCTTTTCTGAGCTCGATCCCAGATCCTCACAAACTCGAATGACCAGGTATAGAAGTCTTTGCCGTTGAATGGTCTTGATGTTTGTAGTTTAGAACGTGCGCGAACTGCGATTGTACTTGAAGCGCGTCCAGTGTCTTCTCTTGTCCAGGTGAAGGCTACTGATGCGGCATGAAGCTGATGGAGCCGCGTTGAGGCTCATACGGAGCGAAGGTGGGTTGTTGCTGATTTCCGCGCACATAAGATGAGCCATCAAGACTCATGGGTGTGACACCGTTGTTGTTGTCACTGTTGATTGACTGCGCGGGTGCTGCTTGCTAGTGTTGTTCGTAGAAGGACATGAAAGAGAAGAATTTCTCCATCATGTTTGGGTCGAAGCTTGTTGCCCCGTTTGTAGGAGTTTCAGTAGACTCAGGAGCTGGTCTTGTTGCTGTGCCTCCCTCTGTCTGTAGACCAGAGGCTGGAGGTGGAGTAGGAGTAGTGCCGGGAGAGCCGTTAGAGGAGCTTCTCTCCTTCAATGTTGCCATGTCTTCTAATGTTGTAGGAGTTTCTACGAAGTTAAGTTTTGCCTTGTCTACTCTCATACCGTACCATGTTGGGCTGAGAAAATCCCTTGTGATCTTTGAAGGCTAAAAATCTCGATAGGAATGTTGTATTGCGGAAGCTTTTCAATGACAAATTGTTGAACCACCTTGCGCTAGTATGTGAGGGCAAGATAGATTAATAATAGCAAAGGAATACACGCTTTTTATAAGATTACAAGGAATATGAAAAGATGCAATAACCGTTTTACTGTTGCTGTTGCGGTTTGATACAGTGACGACTCGGGCAACTGCTCAATGTCGAGTCAGTTGTTTGTCCTTGCTGTCACGCTGTATTTGTGGAGTCAAGGGTCGCTGACCTTCGACCTTCGCGTAATCTCCAGCAGTTACGTTTTGTCAACAGGGCTTACTTTATCAGAAATTTCTGGTCTGAATTTCTGGATTCTGAGCACATTTTTACTGGTTCATCTGATGCCGTAGATATGCTGTTTAATTTTGTCTGATTTTTTTATTGAAGCTTTTTCTATTCATCTGATTTCTCAGACAACCTTATACAGTTCGTCTGAGACTGCAGATATCGAGTCTTTTTCGAATGAAGGCAAAACTCTCAAATAAGCTGACGATAAGGTTCGAACTGAAAATCTTAATCTTCACTGCTCCATATTCTACTTACTGGGCCACTAGAGCTGTTCACCGCTGATACTTAACTATTATTTTATCAATATTTAAGAGTACATTGCTTGCTAGCATTATATCTTCTCAGACAAGTATTTAAGATTCGTCTGAAAGGCTAGACAAGGTTACAGATTTCGTCTGACAATCAGACAAGGAGCCAGGACCCGGTCTTGACATCAGACGGGTCATTTTACCAAAGTTAGCCCTGTTTGTCAACCTTCTCGGTTGACTCGCCGTTGCTTCGTTGTTATTTGCTTCGTTTACAGTTCGATGTTCCGACACATCAGAAGCGTTAAGTTACTTGTTTTCAACACTATTCAGTAAGCATACGAGCTTGTCTAGTCACCACCAGGTCTTCCATTCTAGTCACCACCATGGCAAATAGCTGCACATCATATGCATGTGCATCTGGGGGGACCAGTGCCCCGTCTATGCAGGGGAAGGGAGGGAAACCTTTGCGACCATAACAACGGAAGTGTACAGACAGGCACTACACTATACAGACCGATCCAATACAATATCAGGTCAGGAAGACGACATGTGCATCAGCAAGCCAGAACATACCAGGTCAATGTGTACTGCAGC
This sequence comes from Closterium sp. NIES-65, assembly GCA_948144175.1. NCBI lineage: Eukaryota > Viridiplantae > Streptophyta > Zygnematophyceae > Desmidiales > Closteriaceae > Closterium > Closterium sp. NIES-65. The sequence continues at coordinate 748,726 of CANXME010001443.1, read as the reverse complement.
AGCAGGGTAACTGATATTTTGCAAATTCTCAGAAAGGAGTGTGCTTGCTTGGTGCTACATGAAAGCCTTACTGTTTTCATGGCCCACAAACAGCCCACTAAAAGCCTATTCGAAGCATATTTGAGTTTCCAAAGTACAGGCTGCGGGGCTGTACATATCCTTCACGATCCAGCAACTGCCTGCACCCCTTCACACCCAGATACAGCAGCATCTTCAACTCAGCCATGTCCCATGGTAGCGCCCTCAACCGCCAACACCCATCCAAGATGAGACACCTTAGTCCAGCCAGCCGTACAAAGTCGGGAGGGAGCGAGTCGATGAGGGTGGATGCAAGATCGAGCTCCGTCAGGCATGAGAGGCTAGTGAGAGAAGCAGGGACCCGTTCCAACGCCTTGCAACCCACCAGGTTCAATTTGCGCAGCCTGGGTAAGGCACCGATGCCCTCCGGGATGTGTGTGAGCTTGCATGCATGAACTTCCAACTGCGCCAGCTCCTGAAGCTGCGTAAAGCTCTCTGGCAGCTCACACAGTTCCTCTGCACCGTGTACCTGCAGCTCTCTCAGCTGGTGCAAGGCGGGGCCGATACTCTCGGGAAGAGAGGGAATCTTGCCAGCATGATAGATCGCCAAGGTGTGCAGCTGGGAAAGGGGTGCCAGCGGGAATGGAAGCTTGGTTGCAGCGTCTTTTAAAACCAGCTCCAAATGCTTCAGATTTGACAGGCTTTCACTGAATTCCAGTGATTGGAAGACATGAACCCGAGATAGCTTCAGCTTCCTCAGATTTGGCAGCATTGGGATTGTCAGCAGAGGGGCAGTGCTGTTCCTGCTCGCCAGGCTCAGCTTCTCAAGAGAGGGCGGCAGAAATTGGACGGATTCAGGCAGCAACAGGCAGTCGGTAATCTCGAGGTGTTTGAGCCGTGTGAGTCGGTCCAGACGAATGACAAAAATGAACGGTCAGGATCTGGAGACACTGGAGGGCTGAAAGAGATGCAGGCAGGTGGCTTAACTGCTCGCATGAGGCAATGTGGAGCTGCTTTAAGCGGCTTAGACTCCCCATGTCCTCTGGAAGCATCTCAATCTTGCACTGATTCAGCTCAAGCCTGGTTAGCGATCTCAGCTGGGTGAACGACGGCGGGAGTGGCTGTTTCCGAGAGTTGCCGTCCAGCAGAAGAGTATGCAGTTGCAGCAGCGCACCAATGTCTTTTGGAAGTATCAGCTGCTGCAGCCTCACGAGGCAGAGAGTGGTGAGGGCTGTGAGGCTGCAGAACCCTGCTGGCAGCTGCCAAATCCCCTCGCAGTCAAGAATGAACAGGGTCTCCAGGGATGTGAGTAGCCTGAAAGAATCTGGAAGGCTCTTCAGTGCAAGATTATCTAGAACCAGAGTTTTGAGGGCAGGAAGCTGCCCGAAATCCTCGGGCAGGTTGGAGAGCTTGCGGCAAGTGGAGATCGTCAAGCTCGTCAAGGAGCTCGGAAGACTCAGCTGCTCGGGTGGGTCTGATGTGGAGCTTTCCAGGAAGGTGGGTTGGCAAGATGAGTCGGGAAGTTTCTAAAGTTGTATCATTTCCAGCACCAAAGTCTTAAGCGCTGTCAGCTGGAAAAAATCCTCAGGTAGGCTCGAGAATGAGCAACATGAAGAAATTGTCAGGCTCTCCAAAGCGCTGAGATATATGAACTCGTCGGGCAGATGGGAAAAGTTTTTGCAGCTGCGAATGCTCAGTTCGCGAAGGTACGGAAGAGCATCCGCGATGTTTCCAGGAAGCTGCATGAGCTGGTTGGAGTCGGTAATAAGCAGCCGCTCGAGACGGTTGCACGGTACAAATTCTGACGGAATCGTGAGAGTAGATTCTAATGTCAGCAGCGGCAGTTGTGGGAGGACGAGAGCAGCAGCAGGTTGATCGGAGGGCGAAATCTGGGTTTCATCTGATATGGAAAGGCTGGCGATGCTCGGAAGGCGAAGGAGACCCGCCAATTGCCTCGCGTTGAGGTGATACGAGGTAATTCGGAGAGCTCTCAGAGACGAAAGGCTCGCGAGATGAGGTGATTCGAGCACTAATGGCGTTGTTAAGGTGAGGGAGTGTAAGTGCGCCAGTTGGAAAAAGGAAGGCGGAAGCTGCATGTCTTCCTGGAGACAAGGGAGCGAAAGCTGCTTCAGCTGCGTGCAACGCTGGAAGAGCCGATCCAGACCAGCTTCGGTTACCGGGTGGTTCAAGTCCTTCATGATCCCCAAGTTATTTAGTGTGATTCTCCTTCCCACGTGGAGAGACGTCAGCTTAGGGCACGACGACGCGAGGCGATCGAGGAAATCGTCGTTGATCGTCGCCACGCTGCCGTCGCTCAGATGCAGACGGGTCAGATTCGGGAAGCAAGCGACAGCCGTGGCGACGGTTTGAAGAGGAACATCGAGGTTGGGTCGTACGGAAAGTGTGGAGACGGAGAGCTGAGCGAGTCGCCGCCAGCGACGGCAGACTGACGCGATGAGGAGATGGTAACCCGCGGAGTTTGCGGAGAGTTGATTCGATGGCGCAAAGTGTGGCTGGTGTATCGGAGGATTGAATCCAGGCGCGCGGTGCGGATGGAGGTACCTGGGCTTGTGGAGCAAGGAGGTCCATAGAGCGTCGCTCTCGACTATGCGGGGGCCGGAATTCGCGGAGTGCCATAGGATTTGGATGAGAAGGTCGTCGGGGAGGCGGTGGATGTGTGCGCGAGGGTCCATAACAACTCGAGCTTCAGGACCCACGAGCGTCCTGATTGGTAAGGTGGGGAATGGATGAACTTCTACTCCTCTTCACTTCTTTTTATGGTCGAGCGTGGAATGGGAACCTTGGATCAACCACGTGAGGGGCGGTGTCTGGCTGCAAGGGGTCCGCGAAACTCCTAGTTCGCTGCGGACCAAGCGGTCCAGTCCGCGGACGAGGGAGGACCAGCTGTGAGCCAGCTGTGGTTACCACATAACAAGATGATGGTCCGCTTTGGTCCGAGCCGACCTGCAGCCCTCCTAGGCAAAATTGCAGGGATGATCTGGTCCGTCAAAGCAGCCCGCAAGAATCGTGCGAGACCTGGTTCGGGCCTGGTTCATCGGACGAGCACTCGACCAATGTCAAAAACTTTCTGCTCAAATCATAGGCTTTCGCTTAGGTTTCACTGCGGTAAAAAACGGTGGTGATGCCCCAACAATATCTAGCTATCGTGAAAAGCCACCTGAGGGCGTGTAACATCGGCAACTCCAAAATTCGGCCAGAATCCGTCGGGCCGTTTTTGCGAAAGTAACCAGTCCACGACTTCGTAATTCGAGTCGCGATAGTCGTCAATCAAAAATAACGAATTTGATGGCCTTCTAAAAATTCGACACGAAAACGACGCCGAGTCGACTCCAAAACGGCCACGAACCCAGCCCGACGTTGCGACACTGACTGGCGGCGTCGCACACCCTCCTTGCGACGATAACGACGTCGGAACCATAAGTGCGAATTTCTCGCCCACTTTGAACAATGCATTTTTACAAGTGTCCGGAACCGGCCAGCAAATCGGCCTGCAAACTTGTAGAATTCGCGCTTTTGTAATTGGTGGCTGTATCGGAGTCGACTCGGATTCGGCCACCAAGTCGAATTTTGCGAAAAAAAAATATGACGACCCTATGGTCGTAAAGAAACCGGACCCCATTTTCGGACTTGTGCGGGGATTTTACACGCCCTAGTTCGTATGTTGATCTTGTTGATCTGTGTGTGATGCGCTCGATCAAGGTAGGTAGGCTCCACGCGACTCCTGATCTTCTTATCTTCTCGATCAGTATGGACAAAGTAGATTCTGGAAAACGCTGCAGCGATTTCGGCCAATTCTGACGCTGCAGACGACGTGCTTTCTCGGCTCGGATGAATTAAGTCCTTCTTTCCCGGCTCTAGATTCTATCGTTAACGTTCTATAGCTGGAGTGCATTTCAGACCGTTCGTGAAACCCACGCACTTATAACAGTGAACTACGCTTGTATCCTCATTCATTAGTAACCTACACAGACTTTGCGACAAAACCTCAAGCGCAGAGGTATCCTCATTATCCGGAAACATTGCTGACTGGGCAGCACTACCCACAACAATGTTAGAGCACTACATCAGAAGAGTTTTCGCGTCAATTTCGTTTAGACGAGGGTTGGCGGAAGCAGTGGCGCCAGCGAGAGCGGTAGCGAATGGTGGCAGCAGTAGCAGGGGTAGCGGCGAGATCCGTGCGGTGGATGCCGCTGGTGCCATCATGCCGTCCGCAGCAGCGCTGCTAACAACACATGCCGCACCAAACGCGGCCCCCGCTGCGGTGATGGGACGAGCGGCCCTTCTGGGGGCTCCTCGTGGCGCTGAACGGTCACGTGGCGGACGACTAGGTCCCGACGCTTTATCGGATTGTGGGATTGCAAGTACATCTGCTGCTAGAGCAGGCAGGGTTGAGGATTTTGGGGCGAGAGGAGGAGACGAGTTAGGAGGTAGAGAGGAGGGAAAGGGGGGAAGAAGGAGAGAGGATGGGGGAGAGGGAGAAGTGAGAGAGGAGGCGGGAGGGGGAGGATTGAGAGAGGACGGGGGAGGGGGAGGGGGAGGGGGAGGGGGAGGAGAGGCAGGAGGGAGACAAGGAGGGACGGACAGCGAGGCGGTGCTGTGGCATGTGAGCGAGGGGCGCGTTGCGCCAGGTACGACCATGTGCACGCGCTTTGCTCACAGCACTCTGCTGCTGCACGCACGCACCGCCCCTCCTGCACAAACCTTCTCTCCTGCAGTTCGCTCCCCTGTTCCCCCCTTAGTAGTCCCGCCATCTCGTCCCCACTCTCTCCCCATCCTTGTCTTTCAGTACCCCTCCTCACCATCACTCTCTTTCGTCTCCTAGGCATCAGCCCCTTCCTGCCCTCGTTGCCCCTTCCCCCTCGCACGCCCACCTGTTTTGCCCTCCTACCTTTGCCTTCCCGTTTCCTACAGGCCGTGCCCTCATCTCGCTGCATGTGCCCCGCACCATACCCACACCCTCCACGCATCCCTCCCCCGCCTCCTCTCCCTCCTCCTCGCCCTTTCCCCCACTTTCTGGGCGTGTGGCGAGGGATGAGGTGGGAGGGGAGGGCACAGCGGGGAATGGCGCGGCGGGGGAGGGCGTGCGCGTGCGAGTGAGGGGCAGCGCAGTGGACCTGGCGTCCATGAGAGGCCTCTTCCTCAGAGAGCGGGTGAGGCTGCTGTGTTGCATTGCAATCCATCAAGCTGTGGGTTCAGAGTGCTATTAGAGAAGTATACTGTTCTGTACCCCACGTCTGCCCCGCACGCAAGCGAGGGTTCTCTGCCCCGCATGCAAGCAAGTGTGCTCTGGCCCAAATGCGAGCGAGTGTTTCGAGTCCATCCTGCCTGCGGTTCCTGTTCTGCAACACACCCATCCACCTACTCTCCCTTCCCCCCTCCTCCCCCCCCACCCTGGTGCCTTTCTTCCCCTCCATCCGCACATCTCCATTCTCCCCTCGTGATTGGCAGGTCAGCTGGGGCCAGGAGTGGGTGGACCAATTGCGAGCCGACACGTGGATGCATGCTTTCAGCTTCACCGGAGCACAGCAGCAGGAGGCAGGCAGGGAGAGGCAGGGGTGGGATGAGGGTGCCGACAGGGGCTACAGCAATGCAGACGGGAGTGCAGTGCAGGAGGGAGAGAGTGCAGTTGGGGCAACTAACAGAGGTGGCACTGACGACGGTGCTGCTGACGTGTTCCAGGTGTTGCTCGATGCCAGCCATGGCACCGCTGAGGTGAGGCCGGGCACAGGGTTGGTCAGGGGACAGGGTTGGTCAAGGGGTATGGTTGGTCAGGGGGCAGGGTTGGTCAGGGGGCAGGGTTGGTCAGGGGACAGGGTTGGTCAGAGGACAGGGTTGGTCAGGGGACAGGGTTGGTCAGGGGACAGGGTTGGTCAGGGGACAGGGTTGGTCAGGGGACAGGGTTGACCAGGGGACAGGGTGGCAAGGGGACAGGTTTGGCAAGGGGACAGGTTTGGAAAGGGGACAGGTTTGGCAAGGGGTCAGGTTTGGCAAGGGGTCAGGTTTGGCAAGGGGTCAGGTTTGGCAAGAGGTCAGGTTTGGCAAGGGGTCAGGTTTGACAAGGGGTCAGGGTTCTATGGCTGACCAGGTGACAGGGCTGACCAGGGGACAGGGTTGGTAAGGGGACAGGGTTGGTCAGGGGACAGGGTTGGTCAGGGGACAGGGTTGGTCAATGGCAGTCTGTGTCTGCTTCTTGTCCCACTGTTAGGTATATGCATGTTACGTTCACTCATGCGTGTGTGTATGCATGCATGTATGTGAGAGTGTCTCTGTGTGTGTGCTTGCGTGCGTGTGCGTACGCGTGTGTGTATATGCATGTATGTCTAGGGTTTAGGGTCACATGCCTGCCACTACATGTGCCCACTATTGCCAGGTGCTAGTGGAGCTGCCTCTCAGTGCACATGCAGGCTCACAACCCGTTTTTGAGGTGCCTAAAAAAGAAACTCCAATGTTTGCATGTGCCCATTATTGGCAGGCGCTAGTGGAGCTGCCTGTCCGTGCGCACGCAGGCTCACAACCCTCGTGGCTGCTTTTGAAACTTCTCAAAACCAACATGTTTTCACGTCTGCGCATGCCCGTGCCTTCCGATGTGTGCCACTGCCTGTGCCCATTATTGGCAGGTGCTTGTGGAGCTGCCTGTCCGTGCACACGCAGGCGCACAGCCACGGTGGGTGCTAGTCAAGCTGCTTCTCACTGTTGCCGACCAGGCGTCCAATCGCCTCCACATCTGTGTGCCTGCTGCATTCAATTCGAGTGTCAAATTGTGCTGATGTTTCTACCGCTTGTGCAGCTCAATGAGTGTAATCAAGGCTTCAGCAGCATGTACTGTTTTGACTCGTCCTGTCAAATGGTTTAGCGGAGACACAGTGGCATTTGTAGCTTTGCGAGCAAGCCTTTGCAACATACCGAAATGGTCTAGCCATCTGACATACACACAGGTTGGTTGGCCTGAATGATTAAGCATTCTTTTTTTTGTATCTGTTACGTGTGCAATGGAACGAGATAGTGAGGATTGCACTAGATGTAAGGATTTACAAATGAGAAGATGCGAACAAGAATGAATGACTAAGGAATGGAAGTGATGCAAATATGCAACCCTACAAATGTGTACCCCATATAGGCTACCCCACTATAGCCTACACAATATTATAATTTGACACACCCCCATAGGCAAAGTGGGGGAGAACAAGGGGTCACAAGACCAGTCAAGCAAAGCAGACAAAGCTCAGGGTGGATCACAACGTCACCACACAGTCCGGGCACAAGGTCAAGGCCACAAGGCTAGTTCACATGCAGGAGTACACAAATATATATATAAGGCTAAACAAGCAAGAGCAGGTATATAAATATATATATATATAAATATATACATATGTAAGAGTACAAGCAAGGTCAAGGGGTGAGCAAGTGAGGCAAGACAGACACAAGACCCAACTGAGTGCAGAAGCGCTGATGATGACAAGGCGGAAGTGCCTTGGTGAAAACATCAGCAGTGTTGGCCTCAGAGGCCACGTACGCAAGACGCAACTGACCACGCTGCTGCAACTCACGAGCAAGAAAGTAGCGGAGAGCAATGTGCTTCGTTCTGTGCTTCAGGCGCTGCTCCCGACACAAGGCTAGCATGGCCTTGTTGTCTATGTACAGCACTGGAGGAGAACGAGGCGGCTCTCCGAGGTCAGTCAGCAGGTAGGTGAGCCAGCGAAGCTCCTGTGCAGCCATGGCCCCGGCGTAGATCTCAGCCTCACAACTGGAGCCGAGAACAGAAGACGAGCGAGTAGCCCGCCACGAAACAGAGCCAGAACCAAGGCCGAAGGAGTAACCCTGTGACGACCGCTGCGTAGCCTGGTCGTCAGCCCAAGAAGCGTCCGCGTGCCCACTGAGGACCACTGCACTACGCCCTCCAAGCACTAGCCCCATGCCCGACGTACTGCACAAGTAGCGCAACACCCTCTTCGCTTCAGCCATGTGCTCCGGTTTGTGTCTCCCAGGAGCAACATAGCGTGCAAGAATGCTAGAGGGTATGCAAGGTCAGGTCGTGTGCAGGTCATAAGGTACATGAGGCAGCCAACAAGCTCTGGGTACGCGCCACTCGACTCTACGGACTCATCCGAAGGCAGAGCTGAGAGCGAGTGGCGAGTAGACAAAGGAGTGGCCTGAGGCGAGGAGTACGTGAAGCCGAAGCGCTGAAGGACCTGCTGCACCATGTGTGACTGAGTCAAGGTAATGGTGTGGCGTGCTTTGTCCCGGGTGATCTGCAAGCCAAGGTAGCTGCGCAGTTCACCCAGGTCTGTGCACGTGTGTCTCTTCTGCAGCTCGGACTTCACGTGGGCGAGACCAGCAGTGCCAGCAGTGGCAAAGACCAAGTCGTCAACGTACACGAGGATGTAGAACGGCGGCACAGAGGTGTATGTGCGCAGAAACGACAGGTCAGAAGTAGAGGGAGCAAACCCAAGAGCCGCAAGCGTAGTCCTCAGTGTGTCGTGCCACTCGCGCGGTACCTGGCAAAGACCGTAGACTGGCCGTCGGAGGCTCCACTGGGTGCCAGGAGGGAAAGTCCCAGTGAAGCCAGGTGGACGGCGCAGCCAGATCTCCTCGTGCATGCTACCCTGCAGGAAAGCAGTGCTGAAGTCAAGGGAGTGAAGCTCGTAGTCACGCTGAGCGGCTATGTGTAGCAGCGCCCGAAGAGTGGTCATCTTCGGGATAGGAGAGAAGGTCTGAAAGTAGTCAACTCCCTGTCGCAGAATGAAGCCACGAGCCACGTACCGCGCCTTGAAGACAGGTGGAGAGCCCAGGCGGCCGCTTCACCCTGAAGATCCACATGCCACTGACGATGTTCTCCCCAGGAGGAGGAACCGCGTCAACGTAGGTGCCTCTGGACTTCCAGGTTGCCATCTGTGCGTCCATAGCTGCCTCCCACTGAGAGGAGTAGGGACCCTCTACGGCCTCCGCATAAGAGCGCGGAGTGGGGATGTCTAGTGCATCGGGGTCTCCCTCAGGGATAAGCAGTACGGACGCGAGATGAGGTGAAGCAGCAGCCACACACTGGAACTCCTCCTGCCTGTCCTCAAGAACGTCCGTGCCAAGAGCACACTCACCCCCGACGGACGGAGGACAGACAGACGCAGACTCAGCAACAAGACTAGCAGCGTAGTCTAGACGACAGCGAGCAGCAAAGTCGACGAGCTCAGCGACAAGAGCAGACGCAGCAGTGGACTCAAAAGAGGGGTTAGTGACGACAGTAACAAGGAGACGCGTGACGGTAGGACTGGCAGCACGAAGAGAGTCCGACTCCGGTTCGGCAAGTGCAGGAAGAGATGACTCAGGAGGAGAAGGCAAAGGGACACGCAGAGGAGCAGTGGACGGACGCAGAGACATCCGGTGCGTGCCAGGGACAGGAGGAGGACGCTGACGCGAACCGCGACCACTAGCGCGAGCAGCACGAACAGGGGACGCGGGACAAGACGCAGGCTCACGACGCTCAGCAAGACCTCTAGTAGGACCAGTGTAGGGAGAGGGAGCAGGCAGTGGGGAAGCGGGCGGTAACTCTGACTGTGACTGGACAAGCGGTGGACACTCTACAGGAGGAGAAGGACCAAGAACCTGCTGAAGGAGCGGAACAAATTACGGCCGAGGCTGCGCGGCGACTCCAGACACAGCAGGGACAGCACCAGCACCCTCAGCGGCAGCACCAGCGCCAACAGCACCTCCAGCTGCAGGACCTCCAGCAGTATCAGCAGCACCCGCAGCACGACCACCGCCAGGACTGACAGCAGCAGCCTCAGCGCCAACACCCTCAGCAGCTCTAGCTCCAGTCGTACCCGCAGGCCCAGCAGCTCCAGCACTCCTAGGGCGAGCACTTCCGGGACCAGCGGCACTAGCACCCTCAGCAGCCGAAGAAGCTCCAGCTCCAGCAGTACGCCTCCAGCGGCGGGCAAACCACTCGCGCAGCTCCTGTGGAGAGAGTGGCTCCCGCCGAGACAAAGCACCCGGAGAACCTTCAGGCCCAGCACCGCCAAACGCCACAAGAGCAGGTCCAGCGGCCGTTGGCTCTGCACCACCAGGCTCAGTAGCTCCAGACGCAGCACCCCCAGGCTCAGCAGCTCCTAACGTAGCACCCCCAGGCTCAGCACTCCCAGTCGTAGCACCCCCGGGCTCAGCACCCCCAGTCGCAGTACCCCCAGGCTCAACACCCCCAGACGTAGCACCCCCAGGCTCAGCACCCCCAGTCGCAGAAGCCCCAGACTCAGCACCCCCAGGCTCAGTACCCACGCGCGCAGCACCCCCAGAGTCAGCACCCCCAGGCTCAGCACCCGCAGCAGTACCAGAGTCACCAGCAACCTCGACCGGCTCGACTGCGTCTACCTGGGATACACTTGAAGGAGCAGGACCCTGAGGGGGGAGGGGGTCTACCTGGGGGGGACCTGGCACAAGGAAGTGCGGCGGGGGGGGGGAGGGAAGGAGTGCGGTAGGGGAAGAGACGGTAGTAGGGGACCGACTCGTCAAACGTGACGTCCTGGGAGGACCAAACACGACGAGAGGAGGGGTGGTAGAACCGCCACCCTGGTGCGTCAGGGGGGAAGCCAAGGAAGACACAGGGAGCAGCACGAGGGGACAGCTTGTCCGCAGACAAGTCGCGGACAAACGCCCGAGATCCCCAGACACGGAATGCAGACGCATCGCCGACCTTCCCCGTCCACAGCAAGGCTGGGGAGGTCTCCGGCCTGGAGACCCTGGGGTGAAGGTTGATCTGATGGGCCGCGTACGGAACCTCAAACGGCCACAGAAAATGGGGGGCAGCCGCATGCATCATGGACGTACGAGCGACGTCCATGACCATGCCAATGCGGCGCTCAGCAATCCCATTTTGCTGTGGAGAGTCCGGAACCGTAAAGGTCCGGCAGATGCCTCGCGCACCACAGTAGGCTCGCAAAAGGCCAGAGGAGAACTCTTCGCCTCGGTCAGAGTGCAGACGCAGAACAGGAAAGTCCGAGCCGAAGCTCCTCCTGAGCTGGAGAGGAGCTGCGCAGATCCAGTCGATCAGCACTGCAGTGACATCACCCTTGCTGCGCAAGGGGAAGACTGATGGTGTAACGCGAGTAGTCGTCAACCACCAGCAGGAAGTAGCTCTCGTGACCCTGTCCACCGACGCGGGCCGGGCTCCACACGTCCATGTGAAGCGTCTGCAGCCGGGCCTCTGTCGGGGGAAACTGAGAGGAGTGAGGGGCAGCCCGGAGCCGCCCCTCGACACAGGGGACACAAGAAGGACCGGGCCCCGAAGAAAGGGGAGGGAGGGACCGGGGGAGACCAGAGACAAGGACACGGGAAGCCATGCCTTGGAGACGAGGTAGGGAGGGGTGACCAAGACGGTGGTGCCACAAGGAGAGTCTCGTGAGACAGGAGGCGACGCGAGTAGGGGGCAGACTCAGGACCATACCTGGACGCTGCAGCAAACACCTGACCCGCCGCAGCTACCTCGCCAAAAGCAGGGACAGGAGAGGACCCAGTGGTCAGGGTGTAGAGGCTCGACCCCGGCCGACGCGAAAACGTGGCCAGGTACCGGCCCGTGCGTGCGTCTGAGCAGTGGGTCACCCACTGATTCGCAGGAGTAAACTGGTGAACTCCCGCATCCTGCAGGTCAGCACCACTCACCAAGTTCGTCGAGAACGAGGGGAGGTAAAGACCAGACAAGGTGCCGAGAGGGGGCAGCCGGACACGGGAGGACAGTGGAGAAGTGAGAGAGGACATGACCCCCAGAGGGGTCAGCCAGGGAGACTGCAACCGGCCGACCAAGCGGCGTGAGTGTGGTGCGGTCTCAAAAGAAGGAGCTAGAAGCCCCCGAGTCAAGTGTGAAGGTAAGGGAGGCCGAAGCCGACGCGGTACCTGAGAGAGCAGCCTCACCAGTACCTGAGGGTGCAGACACGCTGGCACCTAGAGCAGCAGCCTCACTAGCACCTAGCTGCAGCGATACCTATGCCCGGGTCGGGCGGGAAACACAGGTAACAGTCACCCTCATCACTTATAGTCACAGCATACATGGCAGCAAGGATAGCATCAAAGTCAAGATCATAGATAGCGACACCTGCCCTAGACAACTCTCCCCAGCGGGGGATCTCACTAGCCTCCGGGAACTGGTGACGCCAAGCTTCCGTTAGGCGGCCAAAGCAGCGCTGGGTGGGGTGGGCACCCCCACACTGCTCACCCGCGCGGTCGCCGGAGCGAAGGACGTAGGTGCACGGACCAAAACCCCCACCACGCTGACGCTGCGTGTACCACTCACGGAGCTGCTGAGGAGGGGGGATGTCTCGAGAACGCTGCTGCTGCTGCTGGCGCTGACCTTCACCGGAACCGCTCCGCTGCGAAGCACCACCTCGCCCAGCTCCACCTCCTCCGCCACCGCCGCCTCCACCTCCGCCACCACCGCCGCCTCCGCTCCCACCGCTGCCGCCTCCGCTGCCTCCGCCTCCGCTGCCTCTGCCTCCGCTGCTTCCACCACCACCTCCACCCCCGCCACCACTCCCACCGCCACCCCCACTCCCTCCGCCGCCTCCACCGCCACCTCCACCACCCCCGCTAGCTCCACCCGCGCCCTTGCCCCCCTTGCCCTTGCCAGGGTGGCTTCTTCCGCTAGGGGCAGACGCCGCACCGATCGACTCAAGACCAAGGAGGTCGGCCGCAGCAGAAGAGGCGATAGAGGGCAACAGGGGGGAAGGGGAACACCCCTCAAAGATGGGGGTGCGAGGGTCACCACGAGAGGCTTCTACAGCAACTATGCTCTACTCCGCTGCTAGGAGGGCCTTCTCTAGGAGGTCAACAGTGAGAGTGGTGGGACAGACTGAGAGGAAGTGGTCCCTGACTACGCGAAGGGAGTCAGGGAGGCGAGTGACTATGTAATAGAGAGTGATGTACATGGGGGGGGGGGGTTCTTGGCGCAAAACTCAGCAGGAAGTGCGGCGCGGTAGTGAGTGCCACTAGTGCGGAGGTGCGTAATGAGGTCAGCGACTGTGGGAAAGGCAGCAAGGTCAGGAAAGAGGTACAGTAGCATGAGGTGGCTCAGTGCAGCAGTGGCAGGGGAAGAGTAGCGTGCAACTACAGTGTCGTATAAGGTGTGAGCACTCTTGTACTGACTAAAGTGCGCACGCTCAGTGGTAGGCAGGTGGCGACGCACAGCAAGACGTGCAGCAGCATCGCGCGTGGCCCACTGGGAGCGAACAGTGGGGTCAGCATCAGCAGCAGGGGCAGGAGAGGCACCTGAGGTGAGGTCAAAGAGGGAGAGACCGTTTGCCCTATCGCACTGTAAGAAGAGCTGCAGGTCATCTACCCAAACCTCAAAGTCAATGGCTTGACCCTCAACGTCAAAAGGGAGAACACTGAGGGAAGCCATGTTAGCAGTAGACTAGCGAGACCAACTGTAGGACAGGGGCAGTGCAGTAACAGAAGCACTGGTCTCACCGGACAGGGCAAGTCGGGCAGCTCAGTAGTGCAGTAACACGGCAAGACGGCTGCTCGGACGGCTCAGTAGCGACTGCGGCTCCGCGGCACCGGCGACTCGGCTGATTAGGCGGCTCGGGCGGCTCGGGCGGCTCGGGTGGCTCGGGCGGCTCATGCGCTCGGGCGGCTCGGGCTTTTCTGGCAGTTCGGGTGGCGCGGGCAGTGAAGGGCGGCAAGGCCAGTGGAGTAGGGCGGCGGGGCCGTAGGAGTAGGGCGGCGGGGCCGAAGGAGTAGGGCGGCGGGGCCGCAAGAGTAGGGCGGCGGGGCCATCGGAGTAGGGCGGCGGGTCCGCAGGAGTAGGGCGGTGGGGCCGCTGCAGAAGGGCGGCGAGGCCGCTGCAGAAGGGCGGCGGGGCCGCTGCAAAAGGGCAGCGGGGCCGCTGAGTAGGGCGGCGGGGCCGCTGCAGAAGGGCGGCGGGGCCGCGAGGTAGGGCGGCGGGGCCGCTAGGTAGGGCGGCGGGGCCCCGAGGTAGGGCGACGCGGCTGCGAGGTAGGGCGGCGGGGCCGTGAGGTAGGGCGGCGGGGTCGCGAGGTAGTGCGGCGGGGCCGCTAGGGGAAAGGGGGCCGCTAGGGCGGCTCGACGAGGTGAGAGCCCGAAGCGCGACTCAGGCGGAGCGCGCTTCGGGCAGGAAAAAAATCGATGTGGCGGGCCCTAGGCACAGTTCCCACAAGGGAACCTGCTCGATACCATGAGAAGATGTGAACGAGAATGAATGATTAAGGAATGGAAGTGATACAAATATGTAACCCTAGAAATGTGTACCCCATATAGGCTACCCCACTATAGCCTACACAATATTATAATTTGACAACAAATCCTTACTGAGGCACTCGTTAGCAAGGCCATCCCGAGGGTCATGCAACGAACCTGTTCGGCCTATGTCGTCGCATCAAACCACTCCCTAGTCGGCCCTGCTCCAATCGCAGCATCACCGAGCCATCTTCGCCCGACCTCACTGCCTAGCTAGCCCTACCCCTATTTTAGTTTCGCCACTTGATGTTAGAACTAGGAGCTGTAGGGCTGAAAAGGGCCCTTAGGATCTTTGCAGAGGTGAATTCTGGATAGAGTTGGTGTAATAGCGGAAGCGTTGATAAAGTGTTGTGAACCACCTTGTGCTAGTATGTGAGAGCAAAGTAAGTTGATTAAAACAAGGAGATACAAGATTATATATGAATACAAGGAATATGAAAGGACACAGTTATAACTACTTTACTGTTGCTGTTGCGGTTCGATACAGTGACGACTCGGGCAACTGCTCTGTAACGAGTCAGTTGTGTGTCCTTGCTGTCGCGCTGTACTTGTCAGGTCAAATGTCACTGACCTTTGACTTTCGTGTAACCTCCAGCGGTTACTTCAACCTCCGAGGGTTGACTCGCTCGTTCCTCGATATGCTTTGCTTCGCTTGTGCCTTAGTGTTTCGACACGACAGAGGCGCTTAGGACCGATTGTTTCCAACACTCCCCTTCGCTTCAGGAGTGTCGCTGACGTGGCCCTGTCCAATCAGCAGCATGCAGTATTCGAACTTTTGCTTTCCGAGCTTCTTGGTCAGTTAGTCAGCTGCCATCTCGGACGTGGGGCAGTATGACAGCTCGAGCCTTCCTTTCTCGATCTCATCCTTCACGAAGAAATATCGCAGGGCGATGTGTTTCGTCCTGTTTGCGAAGCCGTTCTTGTTGGCGATACGAATTGCCGATTGGTTGTCGCAGAACAGGGTAAAGTTGGGTGACTCGGCTAACTTTGCTTCTTCTAGTAGCTCGCGAAGATAGAGTCCTTCCTTGGTGGCTAAGTAGAGTGCAATATATTCTGCTTCAGCTGACGAGAGAGCAATAAATTTCTGCTTGCTTGATTGCCAGGAGATAGGTCCGATAGGTTCGAGGCGGTAGATGTAGCCAGTGCCTATTGTCTGAGTCGCCAGCGTGATCAGCGTCGACGTAGCCGATTAACTTAGTCGGTGTGGTTGCGTTCTTGTAGTAAGTTAGGCCGATCGTTGAGGTGCTGACGAAGTAGTGTAGAGCGTGGTCGAGCTCCGCGAGATGTTCTACTTCAGGCTTCTTGAGGTAGGTGGGGAGCTAGCTTGCGGAGTAGGATAGATCTGGGTGGCACGTGATAGCTGCGAGGAGAAGGCAGCCCAGCTTTCTCTGGTAGTCGCGTATGCCGGCGGACTTGAGTAGAGCGGAGCCTTCCTTGTTGTTTGCTGTCGTGTAGTAGTACGTTGTGGAGATAACACTCGGTGTGAGTGCGAAACGCTTTGTGATGATGTCGGCGTATTTCGCGGCGCTGAGGTAGATAGCGTCTTCCTCTTCCCGCATGTTGAGGTCGAGGTACTGTGTGACAGTAGATGAGACCGTGAGTGTGAGGTCTTGCTGTAGCTCCCCTTCGAACCAGGTTGTAATGCCGTCAGTTGAGCCGATGTAGAGTAGATCGTCTACATAGACGATTAGCAGGATGTAGTTGGTACCCTTCGTGAGCCGGTACATACCCTGGTCGTGCGGCAATTGCTTGAAGGCGATGCGAATGAGGCGAGCCTGAAGGTGTTGTTGCCATAGTCGCGGAGCTTGCTTGATGCCGTAGAGCGACTTGAGTAGTTGACAGACGTGGTTCGAGTCCGTGCTGGAGCCGTGTGGTAGCTCGACGAAGATCTTTGCGTTAACAGGTGTGTAGATGAATGTGTTAGCGACGTCGATTTGCCGCAGCTTATTCTTCTTCATGGCGGCGATTGCGAGAAGGATGCGTAGCGAGGTATGTTGGCTGACCGGAGCGAATGTTTCGGTGAAATCGCGTCCGTGCTCTTGGTCGAAGCCGCGTACGACCCAGCGTGCCTTAAATTTGTCGATGGTGCCTTTAGCCTTTGTCTTCACACGGAAGACCCACTTCCTGGTGAGCACTGTCTTGTTCCGTGCCACGCCGATAGGAACCACTTTCCACGTGTTGCATTCCTCCAGTGCCTTTAGTTCCTTGTCCATGGCTTCGCGCCATTTTTCCTTATGCTCCCCCCCCCCGAGCCTGCTGAACCATCGCAGGCTCTTTAGGAGTGGCGGAGCCGTGGACTACGGTGACGAGCCCGAGAATCTGCAGTCCACTCTGTGAGTAGCGGTGAAGATTTACGTCCTCGGGATAAGCTGCTTCATCTCCCGCTTCTGGATCAGGTATGAAGTTCGGTCCTATTTGTTCTACTTCGTTGGTGTTGACTATCGCAGGTGTTACGTAACCGCTGTCGGTAAAATGGTAGAAGGTTTCGGTGTTGGCACTTTCACGAGGGTTGTCTTCGTCCATGGGAACGTCGACGGAGCAGAACGGGAGAGGTCCGGCTTCTTCTGATGCGTTGTCTACATTCTGCTCACCCAGTCAGCTTCGTCCGCTGGTGAGGCGAAGGCTCGGTCACCACGAAAACCACCTGTGGGATCTTCGTCTTCTTGCAGGTTGGCAAGGTATGTCTGGAGTGTGAGTCGTTCGTACAAAATTACGGCACGTGCTGCTACTATTTCCTTGGAGTGGACGTCAAAGATTTTCCACGCGTTGTAGTTCTTTTCGATTCACAAGTGTAGTCCCCACTGTGCTCGTTGAGAAAATCGGCCCGCTCGTGCTGCTGGAGGTCGTTACTATACCATGCATCCGAAACTCGCAACATTTTTGTGCTGCCCTGTTTCCCTGTCCATTGCAGATGCGGTGATGCGTTGTTTGGAAGCGATGATGACGACAGCAAGTTGTGCAGTACGACGGCGTGGTCCATTGCTGCAGGCCACTGTTGGTTGGGTAGCCGCATGCCACGTAACAGTTTGCGCTTGCTGTTCTGCAAGGTCCTGTTCATTCTTTCCGCTACACCTTGCTGCTCATGCGCGTAGGGAAGGGAGATGAGCTGTTTGATTCCCCATTCCGCTAGGTATTGCTTGAATCCCTGAGAGGTGTATTCTCCTCCTCCGTCTGACTGGAAGCTTTTCAGTTGCACACCAGATTCTCTCTCTGCTACTGGTGAGAAAACTGAAATGAGAATGAATGAACTATGAATGAAGTTGGTACAAGTACTAACCCTAATTGAGTTGTACCCCCTATGGGATACCCCACTACAGCCTACACAAAAGCATAAGCTATAATGTTCTGACAAACCCCCATAGGCAAAGTGGGGGAGAACAGGGGGTCACAAGACCAGTCAAGCAAAGCAAAACAAAGCAAAGCTCAGGGTGGATCACAAAGTCACCACACATTCCGAGCACAAGTACAAGGCCACAAGGCCAGCTCACATGCAGGAGTACATATATATATCAGGCTAGACAAGCAAGAGCAGGTATATATATATGTAATAGTACAAGCAAGATCAAGAGGTGAGCAAGTGAGGCAAGACAAGAACAAGACCCAACTGAGTGCAGAAGCGCTGATGATCACAAGACGGAAGTGCCTTGGTGAAAACATCAGCAGTGTTGGCCTCAAAGGCCACGTACGCAAGCCGCAACAGTCCACGCTGCTGTAGCTCACGAGCAAGAAAGTAGCGAAGAGCAATGTGCTTTGTTCTGTGCTCCAGTCGCTGCTCTCAACACAAGGCCAGCATGGCCTTGTTGTCTACGTACAGCACTGGAGGAGAAGGAGGCGGCTCTCCGAGGTCAGTCAGCAGGTAGGTGAGCCAGCGAAGCTCCTGTGCAGCCATGGCCCCAGCGTAGATCTCAGCCTCACAACTAGAGCCAAGAAAAGAAGACGAGCGAGTAGCCCGCCACGAGATAGAGCCGGAACCAAGGCTGAAGGTGTAACCCTGTGACAACCGCTGCGTAGCCTGGTCGCCAGCCCAATGAAGCGTCTACGTGCCCAGTAAGGACCACTGGACTACGCCCTCCAAGCACTAGCCCCATGCCCGACGTACTGCACAAGTAGCGCAACACCCTCTTCGCTGCAGCCATGTGCTCTGGTCGGTGTCTCCTACGAGCAACATAGCGTGCAAGAATGCTAAGAGGGTATGCAAGGTCAGGTCGTGTGCAGGTCATCAGGTACATGAGGCAGCCAACAAGCTCTGGGTACGGGCCACTCGAATCTACGGACTCATCCGAAGGCAGAGCTAAGAGCGAGTGGCGAGTAGGCAGAGGAGTGGCCTGAGGGGAGGAGTACGTGAAGCCAAAGCGCTGAAGGACCTGCTGCACCATGTGTGACTGAGTCAGGATAATGGTGCGGCGTGCTCTGTCCCGGGTGATCTGCAAGCCAAGGTAGCTACGCAGTTCACCCAGGTCTGTGCACGTGTGTCTCTTCTACAGCTCGGACTTCACGTAGGCGAGTCAAGCAGTGTCAGCTGTGGCAAAGATCACGTTGTCGACGTACACGAGGATGTAGAACGGCGGCAGAGAGGTGTCGGTGCGAAGAGACAGCGACGGGCCGGCAGTAGAAGGAGAAAACCCAAGAGCCGCGAGTGTAGTCCTCAGTGTGTCGTGCCACTCACGTGGCGCCTGGCGGAGACCGTAAATTGGACGCCGGAGGCTCCACTGGGTACCAGGAGGGAACGACCCAGTGAAGCCAGGTGGGCGGCGCAACCAGATCTCCTCGTGCAGGCTGCCCTGCAAGAAAGCTGTGCTGAAGTCGAGAGAGTGCAGCTCGTAGTCACGGTGAGCAGCAACGTGCAGCAGTACCCGAAGAATGGTCATCTTCGGGGTGGGAGAGAAGGTCTGAAAGTAGTCAACTCCTTGCCGCTGACTGAAGCGACGAGCCACGTAACGTGCCTTGAAGACAGGCGGAGAACTCGGCGGCCACTTAACTCTGAAGATCCACATGCCACTGACGATGTTCGCCCCAGGAGGGGGAACAGCATTAACGTAGGTGCTTGTGGACTTCCGTGAAGCCATCTCTGCGTCTATAGCTGCCTGCCACTGAGAGGAGTAGGGACCCTCTATCGCCTCCGCGTAAGAGCGCAGAGTCGGGATGTCAAGTGCATCCGGGTCTTCTCAGGGGTAAGCAGTACGGACACGAGATGAGGTGAAACAGCGGCCAAGCAGTAGAACTCCTCCTGCCTGTCCTCAAGGACGTCCGTGCTAAGGGCACACTCACCCCCGACGGACGGAGGATAGACAGACTTAGACTAAGCAACAAGACTGGCAGCGTAGTCTAGACGACAGCGAGCAGCAAAGTCGACGAGCTCAGCAACTAGGGCAGAAGCAGCAGTGGACTCAAAGGAACGGTCAGTGACAACAGTAGCAAGGAGACGTGTGACAATAGGACTGGCTGCACGAAGAGAGTCCGACTCCGGGTCGGCAAGAGCAGGAAGAGAAGACTCAGGAGGAGAAGGCAAAGGGGCACGCAAAGGAGCAGTGGACGGACGCAGAGACATCCGGTGCGTGCCTAGGGACAGGAGGAGGACGCTGACGCGAACCGCGACCACTAGTGCGAGCAGCACTGACAGGCGACGCAGGGTGAGACGCAGGCTCACGACGCTCAGCAAGACCTCTAGTAGGACCAGTGTAGGGAGATGGAGCAGGCAGTGGGGAGGCCGGCTGTAACTGTAACTGTGACGGGACAGGCTGTGGACACTCTAAGGGAGAAGGAGGACCAGTAGAAGGTAGGAGACCAAGAACCTGCTGAAGGAGCGGAACGAAGTACGACTGAGGCCGCGCGGTGACTCCAGACACAGCAGGGACAGCACCAGTACCCCCAGCGGCAGCACCAACACCAGCAGCACCTCCAGCTTCTGTACCTCCAGCAGTACCAGTAGCACCCTTAGCAAGACCGCCTCTAGGACCGACAGAAGTAGCCTCTGCGCCAGCACCCGAAGCAGCTCCCGCTCCAGAAGTACCCGCAGGCCCAGCAGCTCCAGTACTCCGAGTACGAGCACCGCCGGGACCCGCTCACTAGCACCCATAGCAGCAGCAGAACCTCCAGTACCCGCAGCACCTCCAGCTCCAGCAGCTCGCCTCCAGGGCCGGAGAAACCACTCAAGCAGCTCCTGTGGAGAGAGTGGCTCCCGGCGAGACCAAGCACCCGGAGAATCGCTAAGCTCAGCACCGCCAGACGCCCCACGAGCACGCTCAGCTCCCTCAGGCTCAAGCACCTCCAGGCGTAGCACCCCCATGCTCAGTTCCCCCAGGCTCAGCACCCCCAGGCGTAGCACCCCTAGGCTCAGCACCCCCGGACTCAGCACCCCCAGGCTCAGCACCCCTAGTCGTAGTACCCACACGCTCAGCACCCCCAGAGTGAGCACCCCCAGAGTCAGCACCCCCAGGCTTAGCACCCTCAGCATCACCAGAGTCACCAGCGACCTCGACAGGCTCGACAGCGTCTACCTGGGACACACCTGAAGGGGCAGGACCCTGAGGGGGGAGGGGGTCTACCGGGGGGGGGACTTGGCACAAGGAAGAGCGGTGGCGGGGGGAGGGACGAAGTTCGGTAGGGGAAGAGACGGTAGTAGGGGACCGACTCGTCGCACGTGACGTCCTGGGAGGACAGAACACGGTGAGAGGTGGGGTGGTAGAACTGCCACCCTGGCGCGTCAGAGGGGAAACACGCAAGGAGCACCCTAAACGAAGGAACACGCAAGGAGCACCACGAGGGGACAGCTTGTCCGCAGACAAGTCGCGAACAAACGCCAGAGATCCCCAGACACGGAACAAAGACGCATCGCCAACCTTCCCCGTCCACAGCAACGCTGGGGAGGTCTCAGGCATGGAGACCCTGGGCTAAAGGTTGATCTCATGAGCCGCGTACCGGACCGCAAACGGCCATAAAAAATGGGGGGCAGCCGCATGCATCATGGACGTACGAGCGACGTCCATGACCATGCCAATGCGGCGCTCAGCAATCCCATTTTGCTGTGGAGAGTCCGAAAGCGTGAAGGTGTGGCGCATGCCTCGTGCACGACAGTAGGCTCGCAGAAGGCCAGAAGAGAACTCTCCGCCTCTGTCAGAGTGCAGATGCAGAACAGGAAAGTCCAGTCGAAGCTCCGCCTGAGCTGGAGACGAGCTGCGCGGATCCAGTCGATCAACACCTCAGTGACATCACCCTTGCTGCGCAAGGGGAAGACTGTGGTGTAAGCGAGTAGTCGTCAACCACCAGCAGGAAGTAGCGGTCGTGACCCTGTCCACGGACGCGGGCCGGGCCCCACACGTCCATGTGAAGCGTGTGCAGCGGGGCCTATGTCGGAGGAAACTGTGAGGAGTGAGGGGCAGCCCGCTGCCGCCCCTCGACACAGGGGACGCAGGTAGGGCCAGGCCCCGGAGGAAGGGGAGGGAGGGACCGGGGAAGACCAGAGACAAGGACACGGGAGGCCATGCTTCGGAGATGAAGCAGGGAGGGGTGACCAAGGCGCTGGTGCCAGAGGAGAGTCTCGTGAGATAGGAGGCGACACGAGCAGGGGGCAGACTCAGGAACAGACCTGGACGCTGCAGCAAACACCTGACCCGATGCAGCTACCTGACTAGACGCAGGGACTGGAGGAGACGCAGTGGTAAGTGTGTACAGGCTCGACCCCGGTCGACGAGTAAACTGTAGCCAGGTGTCGGCCTATCCGAGCGTTCGTGCAGTGGGTCACCCGCTGACTCGCAAGAGTGAACTGGTGAACCCCCGCATCCTGCAGGTCAGCACCACTCACCAATTTTGTAGAGAACAAGGGGAGGTAAAGACCAGACAGGGTGCCAGAGGGGGTCCGTCGGACACGGGAGGACAGTGGAGAAGTGAGCAAGGACAGGGCCCCCAGAGGGGTCTGCCAGAGAGACTGCAACTGGCGGACCAAGCGGCGTGAGTGTGGTGCAAGAAGCCCCCGAGTCAAGGGTGAAGGTTTGGGAGGCCGAAGCCGACGCGGTACCTGAGAGAGCAGACTCACCTGCACCTGAGGAAGTAGACTCACTAGCACCTAGAGCAGCAGCCGCACCTGTACCTGAAGCAGGAGACACACTAGCCCCAGAGCAGCAGCCTCACCAGCAGCTAGAGCAGCAGGCTCAATACCCGGGTTAGGCGGTACGCACAGGTGACCGGCACGGTCAGCACTAGTAGGCAATGCATACATGGCAGTGAGAATAGCATCATAGTCAAGAGCAAATATATCTACTCTCTGCCTATGCAACTCCACCCAGTCGGGGAGCTCAGCCTCGTCGCCAAACTCGGTACGCCAGGCGTCGCTCAGACGGGCGAAGCAGTGGGACTGTGTGTGACTAGGCGTCCCACAAGGCTGACCAGTCCGAGCACTAGTGCGAATCACGTAAGAGCAAGCGAACAAAATTGAGAGACCCTCCACTCTGAGCGTACCACTCACAAAGCTGCTGGGGCATGAGAGACGCGCGTGGGGGTCGCAAGAGCTGCATCTAGCCGTTGCCAGTAGTAGTAGCAGTAGTAGCGCCGCCACCTCTACAACCCCAACCAGCGTACCACTCACGCAGGTGCTGGGGCGTGAGGGACTCACGCGGACGTCGCTGGGGCTGCATCTGGCTCCGCCAGTAGAAGCAGGAGCAGGAGTAGCAGCAGTAAGGCAGGCAGCCAAGCAAGCGACAGGCAGCGTGCTAGTAAGGCAGGGGCTCACCAGTGGTGGGAAGAGCAGGCTCGACGACTCGGCGACTCGGCGGTGCGGGCCGCTCGGGCGGCTCGGCGGCACGGCGGCAGTGCAGCAACTGCGGCTCGGCGGCTCGGGCGACTCGGGCGATTCAGCGGTACGGCGGCTAAGCAGCAACTGCAGCGCGGTGGCTCGGCGACTCGGCGGCTCTGGCGGCTGAGGTGGCGCTGCAGCTCGGGCGGCTCGGGTGGCTCGGGTGGCTCGGCACTAGCTCGGCGGCACTGGCGGCTCGGTGGTAACTGGCGGGGCCGCTTGGGGACGGCGGCGGGGTTGGGTGGAGCGGCGACAGGGCCAGCAGAGGTGGCGCCGGGGCCGCAGGGTTGGCGTCCGGGCCAGCAGAGGCGGCGCCGGGGCCAGCAGAGGTGGCCCCGGGGCCGGGAAGGGCAGCGCCGGGGCCGCAGGGGTAGGCGACGGGGCCAGTAGAGGCGGGGCCGGATCGGGAAGAGCGGCGTTGGGGTCGCCGGGGTAGGCGACAAGGCCAGCCGAGGTGGCACCGGGGCCTGGAAGGGCGGAGCCGGGGCCGCAGGGGCAGGCGACGGGGCTAGCAGAGGCGGGGCCGGGTCGGGAAGGGCGGCGACGGGGTCGCCGGGGTAGGCGACGGGGCCAGCCGAGGTGGCGCCGGGGCCGGGAAAGGCGGAGCCGGGGCCGGGAAGGGCGGCGCTGAGGCCGCAGAGGTAGGTGACGAGGCCACTAGGGCGGCAGATCGGGGCCGCGAGGGCGGCGCGACGCGGCCGCTTGGGCGGCGTGACGGGGTAGCGGGGCCGCGCGCCTTGAGGCGCGCGCCAGAAAGAAAATCGCGAACGGCGCGCGGCGAGATGAAAATAGGTCGCACGCCACAGGGCGTGTGACAGATCGAGTAGCAGCGGAAGCAGTAGTAGGGCCCTAGGAACAGTTCTTATGAGGAAACCTGCTCGATACCATGACAAAACTGAAACGAGAATGAATGAACTATGAATGAAGTTGGTACAAGTACTAACCCTAATTCAGTTGTACCCCCTATGGGATACCCCACTACAGCCTACACAAAAGCATAAGCTATAATGTTCTGACAGCTTTTGCACCATAGCTACAGATTATACTTGTCTATAACAGAAGTTTATTCTATCTATAATTTGATACGTAAGAAAACTTAATAATCATTGTTTTTTTCGTTGTTGAAAGAATTGTTAGGACATTATAACCTGATGATTCTATTGTGACTGAATGATAATGCAATATACTATAATCTCCCACTTTAATACAGACGATAATCTCTCTACTCCTCCCCGTAGCGGCCTTATTAAAAGCTTCAAATATTATGAAGCATGTGTTGAAGGACCTGATGTTGGTCTTGATTCCACTTGAGGGCTCAGGGAGTATGCGTTTATGGAGCAAGACCGAAAGCGCAAAGCAACCGCTTCGAACACGCAGTTGCTCACATTGCACCCGCAAATCTTAGGGGTGGACCGCACAAGTCAGGTTCTGCAACATGTGTAGTGAAAGGATCTCATAGCTTTAACGTTTTTAAGGACTTAGCAAAAAAATCAGGAGAAGTGAGCCTTACTTGTTACACTCAGATAATTATATCTATACCTATGAATGCGCTCTTGCTAGATTGTGATCACTGTATTGAGAAGAAACGAGGAATGATTGAACTATGAACTAGTTGGGTACAAGTACAAACCCTACTAACCCTAAGTGGGGGAGAACAAGGGGTCACAAGACCAGTCAAGAGAAGCAAGACAAGCCCAGGGTGGATCACAAAGTCACCACATATTCCGAGCACAAGTTCAAGGCCACAAGGCCAGTTCACATGCAGGAATACATTTATATATAAGGCTAGACAAGCAAGAGCAGGTGTATATTTATATATATATGTAATAGTACAAGCAAGGTCAAGAGGTGAGCAAGTGAGGCAAGGCAGGTACAAGACCAAGCTGAGTACAGAAGCGCTGATGATCACAAGGCGCAAGCGCCTTGGTGAAGATATCAGCAGTGTTGGTCTCAAAGGCCACGTACGCAAGACGCTGCTGACCACGCTGCTGTAGCTCACGAGCAAGGAAGTAGCGAAGAGCAATGTGCTTCATTTTGTGCTCCAGTCTCTGCTCCCGACACAAGGCCAGCATGGCCTTGTTGTCTACGTACAGCACTGGAGGAGAACAAGGCGGCTCTCCGAGGTCAATCAGCAGGTAGGTGAGCCAGCAAAGCTCCTGTGCAGCCATGGCTCCTGCGTAGATCTCAGCCTCACAACTGGAGCCAAGAACAGAAGACGAGCGGGTAGCCCGCCACGAAACAGAGCCGGAACCAAGGCTGAAGGTGTAACCCTGTGACGAGCGCTGCGTAGCCTGGTCGTCAGCCCAAGAAGCGTCCGCGTGCCCAGTGAGGACCACTGGACTCTGCCCTCCAAGCACAAGCCCCATACCTGACGTACTGCACAAGTAGCGCAACACCCTCTTCGCTGCAGCCATGTGCTCCGGTCTGTGTCTCCCAAGAGAAACATAGCATGCGAGAATGCTAAGAGGGTATGCAAGGTCAGGTCCTGTGCAGGTCATCAGGTACATTAGGCAGCCAACAAGCTCTGGGTACGGGCCACTCGACTATACGGACTCATCTGAAGGCAGAGCTGAGAGCGAGTGGCGAGTAGGCAGAGGAGTGGCCTGAGGCAAGGAGTACGTGAAGTCGAAGCGCTGAAGGACCTGTTGCACCATGTGTAACTGAGTTAGGGTAATGGTGCGGCGTGCTCTGTCCCTGGTGATCTCCAAGCCAAGGTAGCTGCGCATTTCACCCAAGTCTGTGGACGTGTGTCTCTTCTGCAGCTCGGACTTCACGTGGGCGAGTCCAGCACTGTCAGCTATGGCAAAGACCAAGTTGTCGATGTACACGAGGATGTAGAACGGCGGCAAAAAAGTGTCGGTGCGCAGAAACAGCGACGCGTCGGCAGTAGAGGCAGCAAACCCGAGAGCCGCAAGTGTAGTGCTCAGTGTGTCGTGCCACTCACGCGGTGCCTAGCGGAGACCGTAGAGTGGCCGCCGGAGGCTCCACTGGGTGCTTAGAGGAAAAGACCCAGTGAAGCCAGGTGGGCGACGCAGCCAGATCTCCTTGTGCAGGCTGCCCTGCAAGAAAGCAGTGCTGAAGTCAAGAGAGTGCAGCTCGTAGTCGCGGTGAGCAGCTATGTGCAGCAGTACCCGAAGAGTGGTCATCTTCGGGGTGGGAGAGAAGGTCTGAAAGTAGTCAACTCCCTGTCGTTGACTGAAGCCACGAGCCACGTAACGCGCCTTGAAGACAGGCGGAGAACCCGGCGGTCGCTTCACCCTGAAAATCCACATGCCACTGACGATGTTCGCCCAAGGTGGGGGAACCTTGTCAACGTAGGTGCCTGTGGACTTCCAGGAAGCTATCTCAGAGTCCATAGCTGCCTGCAAATGAGAGGAGTAGGGACCCTCTATCGCCTCCGCGTAAGAGCGCTGAGTCGGGATGTCAAGTGCATCCGGGTCTCCCTCAAGGGTAAGCAGTACGGACATGAGATGAGGTGAAGCAGCAGCCAAACACTGGAACTCCTCGTGCCTGTCCTCAAGGACGTCCGTGCTAAGGGCACACTCACCCCCGACGGACGCAGGACAGACAGACTCAGACTTAGCGATAAGACTAGCAGCGTAGTCTAGACGATAGCGAGCAGCAAAGTCGACGAGCTCAGCAACTAGGGCAGACGCAGCAGTGGACTCAAAGGAAGGGTCAGTGTTGTCAGTAGCAAGGAGACGCGTGAGAGTAGGACTGGCAGCACGAAGAGAGTCCGACTCCGGGTCGGGAACTGCAGGAAGAGAGGACTCAGGAGGAGAAGGCAAAGGGGCACGCAGAGGAGCAGTGGACGGACGCAAAGACATCCGGTGCGTGCCAGGGACAGGAGGAGGACGATGACGCGAGCCACAACCTATAGTGCGAGCAGCACGGACAGGCGACGCAGGGCGAGACGTAGGCTTATGACGCTCAGCAAGACCTCCAGTAGGACCAGTGTAGGGAGAAGGAGCAGGCACTGGGGAGGCAGGCTGTAACTGTAACTGTGATGGGACAGGCTATGGACACTCTAAGGGAGGAGGAGGACAAGTAGAAGGCGGGAGACCAAGAACCTGCTGAAGGAGCGGAACCAAGTGCGGCCGAGGCCTAGACAGCTCGCCCCAGCGAGGGATCTAAGTGGCCTCAGGGAACTGGTGGCGCCAAGCGTCCGTCACGCGGCCAAAGCAGCGCTGGGTGGGGTGCGCACCCCCACACTGCTCACCCGCGCGGTCGCCGGTGCGTAGGACGTAGGTGCACGGACCAGTACCCCCACCCCGCTGGCGTGCAGTGTACCACTCACGGAGCTGCTGAGTGGGGGGGATGTCACGGGTGCGCTGCTGTGCTGGCGCTGACCACCACTAGAGCCTACCCTCTGCGTAGCGCCGCCCCGACCAGCTCCACCTCCTCCGCCACCGCCTTCTCCACCGCCGCCACCTCCGCTCCCACCGCCACCGCCGTCTCCGCCTCCGCCTCCACTGCCGCCACCTACACCTCCACCCCCGCCACCCCTCCCACCACCACCCCCACCCCCTCCAATGCCTCCACCGCCACCTCCACCGCCCCCGCCAGCCTCTCCAGCGCCCTTGCCCCCCTTGCCCTTGCCGGGGCGGCGTCTCCCACTAGGGGCAGACGCAGAGCCGACCGACTCGAAGCCAACGAGGTCGGCCGCAGCAGCAGAGGCAACAGAGGGCAAAAGGGGGGAGGGGGAACACCTCAAAGACGGGGGTGCGAGGGTCACCACGAGAGGCTCCTATAGTGACTATGCTATTTTCTGCTACTAGGAGGGCCTTCTCGAGGAGGTCAACGGTGAGAGAGGTGGGGCAAACTAAGAGGGAGTGGTCCTGGACTACTCGAAGGGAGTCAGGGAGCCGGGTGACTATGTAGTAGAGGGTGATGTACATGGGGGGGGGGGTTCTTGGCGCAGAACTCAGCAGGAAGCGCAGCGCGGTAGCGAAGTGTCACTAGTGCGGAGGTGCGTCATGAGGTCAGCGACTATGGGGAAGGCAGCAAGGTCAGGGAAGAGGTACGGTAGCATGAGGCGGCTCAGTGCAGCAGTGGCAGGGGAGGAGTAGCGTGCAACTACAGCGTCGTACAAGGTCTGAGCACTCTTGTACTGACTAAAGTGCTCACGCTTAGAGGTAGGCAGGTGGCGACGCACAGCAAGACGTGCAGTAGCATCGCGTGTGGCCCACTGTGAGCGAACAGTGGCGTCAGCATCAGCAGCAGGGGCAGGAGAGGCACCAGAGGTGAGGTCAAAGAGGGAGAGACCGTCTGCCCTATCGCACTGTAAGAAAAGCTGCAGGTCATCCACCCAGACGTCAAAGTCAATGGCCTGACCCTCAGCGCCAAAGGCGAGGACACTAGGGGTAGCCATGACAGCAGTAGACTTGCAGCGGGAACAGTAGGGTAAGGGCAGAGTAGTGATAAAGGCGCTGCTCTTACCGGACAGGGCGGCTCGGGCGGCTCCGCGGCTCGGGCGGCTTGGCTGCTCGGGCGGCTCGGGCAGCTCGGGCGGCTCGGGTGGCTTGGCGACTAGGCGGCTCGGGCGGCTCGGCTGTCGGCTGCTGGGCGGCTCGGCGGCTGGTGTGGCTGGTGACGACCAAGGCAGTAGTTGCAGGAGTTGTGGCGAGTGCTACTGCAGAGACGGCGGCGGCTGCTGCCTCAGGGACGACGGCGGCCGGCCGCTAGGGGCCGCGAAGGGCGGCGGAGGGGCCGTCAAGGGCGGCACGAGGGGCCGCCGAGGGCGGTGACAGGCTGTGAGGAGGCTGCAAAAGGCGGCTTGAGGGGCCGCGAGGGGGGGGCATAAGGGGCCGACGAGCGGCGGGAGTGGCCGCGGGAGGGCTCGTAAGGGCGGCTCGAGGGGCCGTAAGGGTGGCGTTAGGAGCCGTAAGGGCGGCACGAGGGGCCGTAAGAGTGGCGCGACGGGTGCGACGGGCCGTAGGGGCGGCGCGACGAGCCGTAAGGGCGGCGTGACGGGCCGTAAGGGCGGCGCTAGGGAGCTGTGAGAGGGCCGCTAGGGGCGACGCGACGGGGCCGTGAGGGGCCTAGCGAGGGCGCGACGGTAGGGAGAGCACACGGGGCGCGACTCGAGCCGGAGCGAAGCGCGCTCCGGGCAGGATTTTTTTTTTTTTTCGTGGTGGTGGGCCGTAAGAATCGTTCCCACTAGGGAACCTGCTCGATACCATGAGAAGAAACGAGGAATGATTGAACTATGAAACAGTTGGGTACAAGTACTAACCCTAATTGGGTTGTACCCCTTATGGGCTACCCCACTACAGCCTACACAAATGTATAAGCTATAATGTTCTGACATGTATTGCTATTGCTACTATAATAGTACATGTGAACTTGCTTTGTGGCCACTTGGTTGTGTTTGTACTGTGTTGTAATTGAGACCAACCACGAGCTTGGTTGTGTTTCCTCTTTTAACTGGTCTTGTGACCGTTCGTGAATCTTGCTGTCCATCACTTAGTCTATGGGGGTTTGTCCAAACATGTTTGTGTGTTAGGCTAGAGTGAGGATAGCTATAAAGGGAACAGGAGCAGGCACGCAGGTGAGCGCGCTGGCAGGCGCGCAAGCGGGCGCGCGGACGCACGTCAGTAGATCTGCACTGTGGATGCCCGATTGATCCTGGAGAGGGTTACATGCGCGTTCGCCTCGGGGGTTATGGGCGCACTGACCTGCTACTGAAACAAGCCCTTTTATCCCAATGGTCTAGTGGTTGGGATTGTGACAACGCAGGGCTGAGTGGGTACGCGCGTTGGCGGGAGCACGGACGTGTCGTTGCGACCCATATACAGTTATATCAAGTATGAAGAATATGGTTTGGCAAGCTCAATCTTGTTCTGCTACTTGAGCATCCTAACAAGTTCAGGGGTTCCATACCATCATTTCGTTCCTTATATCGTTCTTGCGGAAGCACGGAGCTCTAAGCATGTCAGATTTATATAACTCATTTTTACGGTTTGTACTTGTACCCAATCCTTCGACTAGTCAATCCATTCTCGTTCATTCTCAACATGGTATTAGAGCCTAGGTCGTAACCTAGGACCGATGATAGGGCCCACCGTTTCCGTTAGTAGCGCTCGAGCGCGCTTCGCTTAGTCGCGCCCTCGAGCGCCCTTCTTTCTCTGCCCTGTAGCGCGCCCTAGCGTGCCCCTTGCGAACCGGCCCCGCCCAGCCCACACGCCCTAGCGTGCCCTTTCTCAGCATGGGGGGGGGGGGGGGGGGGGGGGGGTGGCCTTAGCTGCACGTACGTCATCCGCACAGGTGACCGCACTGGTCAGACGTGTGGGAGGGCGCACACCACACAGCGCTGCTTCTCCCGCCTTGACGATGCCTGGCGCACTCAGTTTCCTGGTGCCACTGAGCTGCCCCGCTGGGCTGATCTGCTGAGGAAGAACATTGATGTCTATGCTCTTGACTTTGATGCTATTCTTGGTGCCATGTATGTGATATCTGATAGTGGAGAGAGTGCTCAGTACCTGCGTGTTCCGCCAGATCCGGGCATTCAGACCAGTGAGGCTGCCGCTCTAGGTGCTAGTGAGTCTGCTGCCCCACGTGCTGGTGAGACTACTGCTCTAGGTGCTCGTGAGTCTGCGCCCTCTAGTACTAAGTCTACTAAGGCACTGCACACCTTCACACTGAACTCAGGTGCTTCTCGCTGTTTCTTTTGTGACCGCACTGCCCTTGAGCAGCTTGCTCGGCCGGTTGCAGTCTCCCTCGCTGACCCCTCTCGGGGTTCGGTCATTGCGATCTCCTCCACTGTCCTCCCCTGTCCCGCGGTCCCGTCGGGCACACTGTCAGGTCTCTACCTCCCCTCATTCTCTACCAACTTGGTGGCAGGTAGTGCGCTCCAGGACGAGGGTGTTCACCAGTTCACCCCTGCTTACGAGCGCGTGACACACTGCACGTGTGCTCGGACGGGTCGCCACTTGGCTACCTTCACTCGGCAGCCGGGGTCGGACCTGTACACACTGACCACTGAGTCCCCTCAGGTAGCTGCGTCTGCGTCTGCGTCTGGTCAGCTGTCGGCCCCCTGCTTGTGTCGCCCCTTGTCGCACTAGACCGTCCTCTGGCACCACCGCAATGGTCACCCGTCCGTGCAGCGCCTTCGTGGCATGCACTCCCAGTACCTTGTCTCTGGTCTTCCCAGGGTGCTACCTCCCCTCCCACCCTCGCCTGCTCCTCCCTGTCTTCCCTGTGTCGAGGGGCGGCAGCGCGCCGCTCCTCACTCCTCCTCCTTTCCCCCGACAACTGCTCCCCTGCAGACACTCCACATGGACGTGTGGGGCCCAGCCCTCGTCCGTGGTCAGGGTCACGAGAGGTACTTCTTGATAGTTGTTGACGACTACTCGCGTTACACCACGGTCTTCCCTTAGCGCACCAAGGGTGAAGTCCCTGATGTTTTGATCCCTTGGATCCGCGCTGCCCGTCTCCAGCTCAGCGAGAGGTTCCACTCCGACCTTCCTGTCCTCCGTCTGCACTCTGACAGAGGTGGGGAGTTTTCCTCCGGCCTCTTGGAGGCCTTCTCTCAGGAGGAGGGCATTGAGCAGTCGTTCACGCTTCCAACCTCTCCAGAGCAGAACGGGGTTGCTGAGCGCCGCATTGGCTTGGTCATGGAGGTCGCTCCTACCTCCTTAATCCATGCGGCTGCCCCCCACTTTCTGTGGCCGTTTGCGGTCCGATACGCTGCGCATCAGCTCAACCTCTGGCCCCGTGTCTCCGTTTCGGAGACATCAACGACACTGCGTTGGACGGGCAAGGTTGGCGATGCGTCACGTTTTCGGGTCTGGGGATCTCGAGCCTTTGTTCGCGATACGTCTGCGGACAAGCTCTCCTCCCGCGCTGTTCCTTGTGTCTTCCTTGGCTTTGTCCCGGACGCGTCTAGTTGGCAGTTTTACCACCCCACCTTGCGTCCGGTCCTGCCTTCTCAGGGACGTCACTTTCGACGAGTCCGTCCCCTACTACCGACTCTTCCCCTACCGCACTGCCTCGCTCCCCCCCCCCCCCCCGCCTCTCTTCCTTGCTCCAGGTGCTGCTGTGGTAGACCCCCTTCCCCCTCAGGGTGCCGCTCCCTCAGGTGTGTCCCAGGTAGATCCGGTTGAGCCTGTCGAGGTAGCTGTCGACTCTTGTCTTGCTTGGGGTATTGAGCCTGAGGGTGCTGAGCTTGAGTGTGCAGAGCCTGGGGTTGCGGAGCCTAGGGGTGCGGAGCCTGGGAGTGCGGAGCCTGAGGGTGCGCAGCCTAGGGGTGCGGAGTCTAGGGGTGTTGAGCCTGGGGGTGCTAGACCTGAGAGTGCTACCCCTGAGGGTACTGAGCCTGGGGGTTCTGCGACTGAGGGTACGGCGCCTGGGGACCCTCCCTCTTCACAGTAGCTGCGTGAGTGGTACTCGCGGTACTGCAGCCTCAAGAGAGGTGCTTCTGGGGCTCGAGGCGCTGATGGAGCTGGTGCTCGTGGTTCCCCGCCTAGGCGGGAGCCACCCTCTCCCCAGCGGCTCTGAGAGTGGTACGCTCGGCGCTGCAGTCTCCGCAGTGGTGCTGCTGGTGCTTGAGACCCTGGAGTTGGAGCTGCTACTGGTGCTAAGGACCCTGGCGTTGGAGCTGCTACTAGTGCTACGGACCCAGGAGCCGGAGCTAATGCTGGTGCTGAGGACCTTGGAGTTGGAGCTGCTGCTGGTACTGCGGACCCAGGAGTTAGAGCTGCTGCTGGTGCTGAGGACCCTGGAGTTGGAGCTGCTACTGGAGCTGCGGACCCAAGAGTTAGATCTACTGCTGGTGCTGAGGACCCTGGAGTTGGAGCTGCTGCTGGTGCTGCGCACCCTGGAGCTGGTGCTGTTGGTGCTAGAGCTGCAGGAGCTGTAGCGGGAGACCCTGGTGCTGGTGCTACTAGTGGTTTCTCTGCTAGTTCTGGAGGCGCTGCGCGGCCGCGGCCGTACTTCATTCCGCTCCTTCAGCAGGTGCTTAGTCTCCCGCCTGCTCCTGGTCCTACTTCCTCTTTAGAGTGTCCTCTGCCTGACCAGTCATAGTCACAGCTATAGCCTGCCTTGCCACTCGCTTGTCCTTCTCCCTACACAAGTCCAACTGGAGGTCTTACGGAGCAGTCGTGAGCCTGAGTCTCGTCCTGCGTCCCCTGTTTGTGCTGCTCACACTAGTTGTCGTGTCCTGCGTCAGCGTCCTCTTGCTGTCCCAGGCACCCACCAGATGGCGCTTCGTCCTTCCACTGCTCCTCAGCGTGTCCCTCTGCAGTCTCCTCCTTCGTCCTATCTTCCTGCTCTTGCTGACCCGGAGTCTGACTCCCTTCGTGCTGCCAGTCCTACTGTCACGCGTCTCCTCGCCACTGTTGTCACTGACCCTACCTTTGAGTCCTCTGCTGCGTCTGCTCTAGTCGCTGAGTTAGTTGACTTTGCTGCTGCTTGTCGTCTAGACTACGCCGCTAGCCTTGTTGCTGAGTCTGAGTCTATCTGTCCTCCGTCCATCGGGGGTAAGTATGCTCTTAGCACAGACGTTCTTGGGGACAGGCAGGAGGAGTTTGAGTGCTTTGCTGCTGCTTTGCCTCATCTCGTGTCCATGCTGATTGCCCCTGAGCGAGACCCGGATACACGAGACATCCCGACTCCTCGATCGTACGCTGAGGCGATCGAGGGTCCCTACTCCTCTCAGTGGCAGTCAGCCATGGATGCAGAGATGGCTTCCTGGAAGTCCACAGGCACCTACGTCGACAAGGTTCCCCCACCTAGGGCGAACATCGTCAGTGGCATGTGGATTTTCAGGGTGAAGCGGCCGCCTGGTTCTCCGCCTGTCTTCAAGGCGCGTTACGTGGCTCGAGGCTTCAGTCAGCGGCAGAGAGTTGACTACTTTCAGACCTTCTCTCCCACCCCGAAGATGACCACTCTTTGGGTGCTGCTGCACATAGCCGCTCAGCGCGACAACGAGCTGCACTCTCTTGACTTCAGCACTGCTTTCTTGCAGGGCAGCCTGCACGAGGAGATCTAGCTGCGCCGCCCACCTGGCTTTACTGGGTCGTTTCTTCCTGGTACCCTGTGGAGCCTCCGGCGGCTAGTCTACGGTCTCCGACAGGTGCCGCGTGAGTGGCACGACACACTGAGGACTACACTTGCGGCTCTTGGGTTTGCTCCTTCTACTGCCGACCCGTCGCTGTTTCTACGCACCGACACCTCTTTGCCGCCTGTTCTACATCCTCGTGTACGTCGACGACTTGGTCTTTGCCACTGCTGACACTGTGGGACTCGCCCACGTGAAGTCCGAGCTGCAAAAGAGACACACGTGCACAGACCTGGGTGATTTGCGCAGCTACCTTGGCTTGCAGATCACCCGAGACAGAGCACAGCGCACCATTACCCTAACTCAGTCACACATGGTGTAGCAGGTCCTTCAGCGCTTCGACTTCACGTACTCCTCGCCTCAGACCACTCCTCTGTCCACTTGTCACTCGCTCTCAGCTCTGCCTTCAGTAGCAAAGAGCAATGTGCTACTGAAGGCAGAGCTGAGAGCGAGTGACAAGTGGACAGAGGAGTGGCCTGAGGCGAGGAGTACGTGAAGTTGAAGCGCTGAAGGACCTGGTGCACCATGTGTGACTGAGTCAAGGTAATGGTGCGGCGTGCTGTGTCCCGGGTGATCTGCAAGCCAAGGTAGCTGCGCAGTTCACCCAGGTCTGTGCACGTGTGTCTCTTCTAT
The DNA here is from genome assembly GCA_948144175.1 of Closterium sp. NIES-65. Lineage (NCBI taxonomy): Eukaryota > Viridiplantae > Streptophyta > Zygnematophyceae > Desmidiales > Closteriaceae > Closterium > Closterium sp. NIES-65. The sequence goes on along the minus strand of CANXME010001443.1, from coordinate 713,972 downwards.
AGCTCGGACTTCACGTGGGTGAGTCCAGAAGTGTTAGCAGTGGCAAAGACCAAGTCGTCGACATACACAAGGATGTAGAACGGTGGCAAAGAGGTGTTGATGTGCAGAAACAGCGACGGGTCGGCAATAGAGGGAGCAAACCCAAGAGCCGCAAGTGTAGTCCTCAGTGTGTCAGTGCCACTCACGCGGTGCCTGGCCGAGACCGTAGACTGGCCGCCGGAGGCTCCACTGGGGTGCCAGGAGGAAAAGACCGAGTGAAGCCAGGTGGGCGACGCAGCCAGATCTCCTCGTGCAGGCTGCCCTCCAGGAAAGCAGTGCTGAATTCAAGAGAGTGCAGCTCGTAGTCACGGTGAGCAGCTATGTGCAGCTGTACCCGAAGCGTAGGTCATCTTCGGGGTGGGAGAGAAGGTCTGAAAGTAGTCAACTCCCTGCGGCTGACTGAAGCCACGAGTCACGTACCGCGCCTTGAAGAGAGGTGGAGAACCTGGCGGCCGCTTCACCCTGAAAATCCACATGCCACTGACGATGTTCGCCCCTGGTGGGGGAACTGCGTCAACGTAGGTGCCTGTGGACTTCCAGGAAGCCATCTCTTGCATCCATTGCTGCCTGCCACTAAGAGGAGTAAGGACCCTCTACGGCCTCCGCGTAAGAGCGCGGAGTCCGGATGTCAAGTGCATCCGGGTCTCCCTCAGGGGTAAGCAGTACGGACATGAGATGAGGTGAAGCAGCAGCCAGACACTGGAACTCCTCCTGCCTGTCCTCAAGGACGTCTGTGCCAAGAGCACACTCACCCCCGACAGACGGAGGACAGACAGACTCAGAATCAGCGACAAGACTAGAAGCGTAGTCTAGACGACATCGAGCAGCAAAGTCGACGAGCTCAACAACTAGGGCAAACGCAGCAGTGGACTCCAAAGAAGGGTCACTGACGACAGTAGCAAAAGACGCGTGACAGTAGGACTGGCAGCACGAAGAGAGTCCGACTCCGGGTCGGCAAGAGCAGGAAGAGAAGACTTAGGAGGAGAAGGCACAGGGGCACGCAGAGGAGCAGTGGACGAACGCAGAGACATCCGGTGCGTGCTAGGGACAGGAGGAGGATGCTGACACGAGCCGCGACCACTAGTGCGAGCAGCACGGACAGGTGACGCAGGGCGAGACCCAGGCTCACGACGCTCAGAAAGACCTCCAGTAGGACCAGTGTAGGTAGACGGAGCAGGCAGTGGGGAGGTCGGGTGTAACTGTAACTGCGACGGGACAGGCTGTGGACACTCTAAGGAAGGAGGAGGACCTGTAGAAGACGGTAGACCAAGAACCTGCTGAAGAAGCGGAAGGAAGTACGGCCGAGGCCGCGCGGCGACTCCAGACAGAGCAGGGACAACACCAGCACCCCTAGTGGCAGCACCAGCACCAGTAGCAGCTCTAGCTCCAGTACCTCCAGCAGCACCAGAAGTACCCCCAGCAGGATCGCCTCCACGACCTACAGTAGTAGCCTCTGCGCCAAAACTTGCTGCAGCTCCAGCTCCAGAAGTACCCGCAGGCCCAGCTGCTCCAGTACTCCCCGGACGAGCACCTCCGAGACCTGTGGCACCAGCTCCCTCAGGAGCAACAGAACCTCCAGTACCCGCAGCACCTCCAGCTCCAGCAGCTCGCCTCTAGTGCCGGGCAAACCACTCACGCAGCTCCTGTGGAAAGAGTGGCTCCCGGCGAGACGAAGCACCCGCAGAACCGCCAGGCACAACACCAGCAGGCCCAGCTCCCTCAAGCTCCGCACCCCCAGGCTCAGCACCTCCAGGCGTAGCACCCCTAGGCTGAGCACCCCCAGGCGTAGCGCCCAAAGGCTCAGCACCCCCAGACTCAGCACCCCCAGGCTCTGCACCCCCTGTCGTAGGACCCTCAGGCTTTGCAACCCCAAGCGTAGCACCTACACGCTCAGCACCCCCAGTCGCAGCACGCGCAGCCTCAGGACCCGCAGCACCCCCAGAGTCAGCACCCCCAGGCTCAGCACCCGCAGCAGCACCAGAGTCACCAGTAACCTCGACAGGTTCGACCGCGTCTACCTGGGACACACCTAAAGGGGCAAGACCCTGAGGGGGGAGGGGGTCTACCGGGGGGGGACCTGGCACAAGGAAGAGCGGTGGCGGGGGTAGAGAAGGAGTGCGGTAGGGGAAGAGACGGTAGTAGGGGACCGACTCGTAAAACGTGATGTCCTAGGAGGACAGAACACGACGAGAGGTGGAGTGGTAGAACTGCCACCCTGGCGCGTCAGGGGGGAAGCCAAGGAAGACGCAAGGAGCAGCACGAGGGGCAGCTTGTCCGCAGACAAACGCCCTAGATCCCCAGACACGGAACGCAGACGCATCGCCTACCTTCCCCGTCCACATCAACGCTGGGGAGGTCTCCGGCATGGAGACCCTGGGGTGAAGGTTGATCTGATGCGCCGCGTACCGAACTGCAAACGGCCACAGAAAATGGGGGGCAGTCGCATGCATCATGGACGTACGGGCGACGTCCATGACCATGTCAATGCGGCGCTCAGCAATCCCATTTTGCTGTGGCAATTCCGGAAGCGTAAAGGTCTGGCGGATGCCAAGTGCACGAGAGTAGGCTCGCAGAAGGCCAGAGGAGAACTTTCCGCCTCTGTCAGAGTGCAGACGCAGAACAGGAAAGTTCGAGCCGAAGCTCCTCCTGAGCTGGAGACGAGCTGCGCACATCCAGTGGATCAACACCTCAGTGACATCACCCTTGCTTCGCAGGGGGAAAGACTGGGGTGTAACGCGAGTAGTCCTCAACCACCAGGAGGAAGTAGCGCTCGTGACCCTGTCCACGGACGCAGGCCGGGCCCCACACGTCCATGTGAAGCGTCTGCAGCGGGGCCTTTGTCGGGGGAAACTGAGAGGAGTGAGGGGCAGCCCACAGCCGCCCCTCGACACAGGGGACGCAGGTGGGGCCAGGCCCCGGAGGAAGGGGAGGGAGGGACCGGGGAAGACCAGAGACAAGGACACGAGAGGCCATGCCTCGGAGACGAGGCAGGGAGGAGTGACCAAGGCGGTGGTGCGAGAGGAGAGTCTCGTGCGACAGGAGGCGACACGAGCAGGGGGCAGAATCAGGACCAGACCTGGACGCTGCAGCAAACACCTGACCCGACCCAGCTAGCTGACCAGACGCAAGGATAGGAGGAGACTCAGTGGTCAGGGTGTACAAGGCTCGACCCCGGCCGACGCGTAAACGTGGCCTGGTGTCGACCTGTGCGAGCGTCTGAGCAGTGGGTCACCCGCTAACTCGCAGGAGTAAACTGGTGAACCCCCGCATTGTGTTGGTCAGCACCACTCACCAGGTTTGTAGACAACGAGGGGAGGTAAAGACCAGACAAGGTGCCAGAGGGGGCCGCCGGACACGGGAGGACAGTGGAGAAGTGAGAAAGGACAGGACCTTTAAAGGGGTTTGCCAGGGAGACTGCAACCGGCCGACCAAGCGGCGTGAGTGTGGTGCGGTCTTGAAAGAAGGAGCGAGAAGCCCTTGAGTCAAGTGTGAAGGTGAGGGAGGCCGAAGTCGACGCGGTACCTGCAAGCGCAGACTCCCCAGCACCTGAGGACGCAGTTGCACTGGCACCTAGAGCAGCTGCCTCACTCGCACCTAGACCAGCAGCCTCACCAGTACCTAGAGCAGCAGTCTCAATGCCCGGGTCGGGCGGGAAACACCGGTAACAGACACCCTCGTCACTAATAGACACAGCATACATGGCAGAAAGGATAGCATCAAAGTCAAGATCATAGATGGCAACTCCTGCCCTAGACAGCTCGCCCCAATGAGGGATCTCTGTGGCCTCGGGGAACTGGTGACGCCACGCGTCCGTCAGGCGGCCAAAGCACCGCTGGGTGGGGTTCGCACCCCCACACTGCTCACCCGCACGGTCGCCGGTGCGCAGGACGTAGGTGCACGGACCAAAGCCCCCACCCCGCTGACGTGCAGTGTACCATTCACGGAGCGGCTTAGGGGACAAGGTCTCACGACCGCGCTGCTGCTGCTGGCGCAGACCACCACCGGAGCCACTCCGCTGCGTAGACCCGCGACCAGCTCCACCGCCACCCCCGCCGCCTCCGCGGCCTCCGCCGCCTCCGCTACTACCGCCGCCTCCTCCGCCTCCTCCACTGCCACCACCTCCGCCACCTCCGCTACCACCACCACTGCCGCCGCCGCCTCCGCCTCCACTGCCGCCACCGACACCTCCACCCCCACCTCCACTCCCACTGCCACCCCCAATCCCCCCGCCGCCTCCACCTCCACCTCCACCGCCCCCGCTTGCTCCTCCAGTGCTCCTGCCCCCCTTGCCCTTGCCAGAGCGGCGTCTCCCGCTAGGGGCAGACGCCGCACTGTCCGACTCAAGACCAAGGAGGTCGGCCGCAGCAGCAGAGGCAACAGAGGGCAGGAGGGGGGAGGGGGAACACCCCTCAAAGATGGGGGTGCGCGGGTCACCACGAGAGGCCCCTACAGCAACTATGCTCTTCTCGGCCGCTAGGAGGGACTTCTCGAGGAGGTCAACAGTGAGAATGGTGGGACTGACTGAGAGGAAGTGGTCCCTGACTACGCGAAGGGAGTCAGGGAGGCGAGTGACTAAGTAGTAGAGAGTGATGTACATGGGGGGGGGGGGTTCTTGGCGCAGAACTCAGCAGGAAGCGCAGCGCGATAGCGAGTGTCACTAGTGCGGAGGTGCGTAATGAGGTCAGCAACTGTGGGAAAGGCAGCAAGGTCAGGGAAGAGGTACGGTAGCATGAGGCGGCTCAGTGCAGCAGTGGCATGGGAAGAGTAGCGCGCAGCTACAGCGTAGTACAAGGTCTGAGCACTCTTGTACTGACTAAAGTGCGCGCGCTCAGTAGTAGGCAGGTGACGACGCACAGCAAGACGTGCAGCAGCGTCGCGCGTGGCCCACTGGGAGCGAACAGTGGCGTCAGCATCAGCAGCAGGGGCAGGAGAGGCGCCAGAGGTGAGGTCAAAGAGAGAGACCGTCTGCCCTATCGCACTGTCAGAATAGCTGCAGGTCGTCGACCTAGATGTCAAAGTCAATGGCTCGACCCTCAGCGTCAAAAGCAAGGACACTGGGGGTAGCCATGAGAACAGTAGACCAGCAGTGCAAGTAGTAGGGAAAGGGCAGTGCAGTGACAGAGGTGTTGTGCTCACCGGACAGGGCTGCTTGGGCGGCTCGGCGGCTCGGCTGCTGGGCGGCTCGGCGGCTCGACTGCTGGGCGGTAGGGCGGCTCGGCTGTAGGGCGGCCCGGCAACCCGGCGGCTCCGCTGCTGGGCGGCTCGGCGGCTCTACTGCTGGGCGGCTCGGCTGCACGGCGGCTCAACTGGTGGGCGGCTGGGCGGCTCGGCTGCAGGGCGGCTCGGCGGCTCGGCTGCTCTGCTGCTAGGCGGCTCGGTAGTGCTGCTGTAGGGCGGCGCGGCGGTCGGCGGCTCGGCTGGGTGAGGCGGCTCGGGCGGCTCGGGTGGCGGGCGGCGCTGCAGCAGTTGACGGGGCCGCAAGGGAGGGTGGCGGGGCCGTAGGTGAGGGCAACGGGGCCGCAACTGAGGGTGGCGGGGCCGCAAGTGAGGGCGATGGGGTCGCAGGTGAGGGCGGCGAAGGGCCGCAACTGAGGGAGGTGACGGGGCCACAACTGAGGGCGGCGATGGGGCCGCAACTGAGGGCCGCGGGGCCGCAAGTGAGGGCGGCGGGGCCGCAACTGAGGGCGGCGGGGCCGCAAGTGAGGGCGGCGGTGCCGCAGGTGAGGGCGGCGACGGGCCGCAACTGAGGGCGGCGACGGGGCCGCAACTGAGAGCGGCGACGGGGCCGCAACTGAGGGCGACGACGGGGCCGCAACTAAGGGCGGCGGGGCCGCAAGTGAGGGCGGCGGGGCCGCAAGTGAGGGCGGCGGGGCCGCAGGTGAGGGCGGCGACGGGCCGCAACTGAGGGCGACGACGGGGCCGCAACTGAGAGCGGCGACGAGGCCGCAGTAAGGGCAGCGGAAGGGAGGCCGTTAGGGGCGACGCGACGCGGCCGCTAGAACGGCTCGACGAAGGCAGAGAGGGGAGCGCGACTCGGGGAGCGCGCTACGGGCAGGAAAAAAAAAACATTCGACGTGGTGGGCCCTAGGCACAGTTCCCACGAGGGAACCTGCTCGATACCATGTGAAAGTTAGAACGAGAATGAATGACTAAGGAAGGAAAGTGGTACAAATATGCAACCCTAGAAATGTGTACCCCATATAGGCTACCCCACTACAGCCTACACAACATTATAATTTGACAGCGCAGTCCTCTCGTCAGTCCTCACGGAATGTGTCGATGCGATCCAACGCCCGCCCACCTGCCCCCACGCCCGCGCGCCCTCTCTCGCACCTGCATGCCCGTCTACCTCCTCGCCAGCCAGCCCCCTCGCGCGTGCGTTTGCTGCCGCCCGCGCACGCGCGCGTGTCTGCCCACCATCCCGCACGTGGGGGTACAGGGGCGCGGATGCGATGCCACTCGGCCCTGCGTTCGCGCGCACGCCTGCACACCTGCCAGCGCGCTTACTTGCGCGTCCGCTCCCGTGCTTGCAAGCAAGCGTGCTCGATGTTCACCAGCGTCCCAACAAACGCTCGATCCGCATCCTCTAGATGCATGTTGGCTATTTTCCTACAGAAGAGGCGGCGGCACGTGCGTATGGCAGCGCGGGCGGGCGGATGGGCACGCGGACGTGGGGGCGAGTGGCGCGCGGATCCTTGCTACCAACGAATCCTTGCGTCGGGCGGACACGGCGCGGCGGCGTTGGCGGGCGGGCGCACGGCGGAGGAGGGCAGGCGTGCGGGTGGGTGTGTGGCGCGGGCGAGCGGGTGCGGGTGGGCGGGTGATCCTGCTGGGATCTGTTTCGAGCTTCATTGTTCCACGTTTCACACGACCCACATGTACGATAAATATGGTTGTCTTGGAAAGCTAGTCCCTGCCTCCAAGTGGCCAAGTGGCCCGCCTCCAAGTGGCCAAGTGGCCCGCCCGTACGCCCCTGGCCAAGTGGCGCAGCTACATCCCCGGCCAAATAGCATTGGGAAATGCAGCTTTGACCATCACAGACGAGGAAACCATACAAGCTCAACTGCGATGGTAAAATACACTATATTGTTGCTCTTGCAATGTCAACAATACAAAAGAGCTCGCGCCATACTCATCCATCTTACGATATTAGACTATGCGTAAGCCCTCCAAGCATTGACTTATATTTCCAGAGCATTTAGAATTGTTTGCTCCGTAGTTGAGCTTGGATCCAAGCGTTTGTGCCTAGTATGTGCCGTAGTCTCCAATGGCATGGCATTTTAATCCGTGAAGTAGCAACAGGCCTGAGGTAAGGCTGGATCCGTCATACTACTCATATCCCGAGTCTTATGCTCCTACCCTAAGTTTCTCCCCTTTCTCAAAGTATGCAACGGAAAAGTATGCAACGGGATGGTCACCTAAGGCAAGGGTGAAATATACAAGTACAAAACCCTAAAATGTTATCTCTCTACCCTATCAACACGCATGCATCGGCAGGGCCACCGGTCGCTCACGCATCCCAACTGTGCGCACCATGTGTGTGTGTGTGTGTGTGTGTAGATTGGAGCAGGCTGCAGCCGATGACGAGCAGGCTGCGGCCGAAGACGAGCTGGTTGCGGCCGATGACGAGCAGGCTACGGCCGACGACGAGCAGGCTGCGGCCGATGACGAGCAGGCTGCGGCCGATGACGAGTAGGCTGCGGCCGATGACGAGCAGGTTGCGGGCGATGACGAGCAAGCTGCGGCCGATGACGAGCAGGCTGCGGCCGATGACAAACATGCTGCGGCCGAAGACGAGCACGCTGCGGCCGATGACGAGCAGGCTGCGGCCGAAGACGAGCAGGCTGCGGCCGATGACAAGCAGGCTACGGCCTACGACGAGCAAGCTGCGGCCGATGACGAGCAGGCTGCAGCCGATGACGAGCAGGCTGCGGCCGATGACGAGCAGGCTGCGGCCGATGACGAGCAGGCTGCGGCCGATGACGAGCAGGCTGCGGCCGATGACAAGCAGGCTGCGGCCGATGACGAGCAGGCTGCGGCCGATGATGAGCAGGCTGCGGCCGATGATGAGCAGGTTGCGGGCGATGACGAGCAGGCTGCGGCCGATGACGAGCAGGCTACGGCCGATGATGAGCAGGCTGCGGCCGATGACGAGCAGGCTGAGGCCGATGACGAGCAGGCTGCAGCCAATGACAATGCAAGTTGGGGCCGATGATGAGTAGGCTGCGGTCGATGATGAGCATGCTACGGCTGATGACGAGCAGGCTGCGGTCGATGACGAGCAGGTTGCGGCCGATGACGAGCAGGCTGCGGCCAATGACGAGCAGGCTGCGGCCGATGACGAGCAGGCTGCCGCGGATGACGAGCAGGCTCCGGCCGATGTCGAGTAGGCTGCGGCCGATGAGGAGCAGGCTGCGGCCGATGACGAGCAGGATGCCGATGATGACAAGCACGCTGCCGCCGATGACGAGCACGCTGCCGCCGATGACAAGCAGGCTGCGGCCAACGGCGAGCACGCTGTGGCCGACGACGAGCAAGCTGCGGCGGACGACGAGCAAGCTGCGGCCGACGACGAGCAAGCTGCGGCTGATGACGAGTAGGGTGCGGCCGATGATGAGAAAGCTGCGGCCGATTACGAGCAGGCTGCGGCCGATGACGAGCAGGGTGCGGCCGATGACGAGCAGGCTGCGGCCGATGACGAGCAGGCTGCGGCCGATGACGAGCAGGCTACGGCCGATGACGAGCAGGCTGCCGCCGATGACGAGCAGGCTGCGGCCGATGACGAGCAAGCTGCGGCCCATGATGAGCAGGCTACGGCGGATGACAAGGAGGCTGCGGCTGACGACAAGCAGGCTGCGGCCGATGACCAGCAGGCTCCGGCCGATGACGAGCAGGCTGCGGCTGATGACGAGCATGATGCCGACGATAACGAGCACTCTGCCGCCGATGACGAGCAAGCTGCCGCCGATGACAAGCAGGCTGCGGCCGACGACGAGCACGCTGTGGCCGACGACGAGCAGGCAGCGGCGGACGACGAGCAAGCTGCGGCCGACGACGAGCAGGCTGCGGCCTGACAACGGGCAGGCTGCGGCCGATGACGAGCAGGCTGTGGCCGAAGACGAGCAGGCTGCGGCCGATGACGAGCACGCTACAGCCGACGACGAGCAGGCTGCGGCCGATGACGAGCAGGCTGCGGCCGAAGACGAGTAGGCTGCGGGCGATGACGAGCAGGCTGCGGGCGATGACGAGCAAGCTGCGGCCGATGACGAGCAGGCTGCGGCCGATGACAAACATGCTACGGCCGATGACGAGCAGGCTGCGGCCGATGACGAGCAGGCTGCGGCCGATGACGAGCAGGCTGCGGCCGATGACGAGCAGGCTGCGGCCGATGACGAGAAGGCTGCGGCCGATGACGAGCAGGCTGCGGCCGATGACGAGCAGGCTGCGGCCAATGACAAGCAGGTTGGGGCCGATGACGAGTAGGCTGCGGCCGATGATGAGCACGCTGCGGCAGATGACGAGCAGGCTGCGGCCGAAGACGAGCTGGCTGCGGCCGATGACGAGCAGGCTACGGCCGGCGACGAGCACGCTGCGGCCGATGACGAGCAGGCTGCGGCCGATGACGAGTAGGCTGCGGCCGATGACGAGCAGGTTGCAGGCGATGACGAGCAAGCTGCGGCCGATGACGAGCAGGCTGCGGCAGATGACGAGCAGGCTGCGGGCGATGACGAGCAAGCAGCAGCCGATGACGAGCAGGCTGCGATCGATGAAGAGCAGGCTGCGGCCGAAGACGAGCTGGCTGCGGCCGATGACGAGCAGGCTACGGCCGACGACGAGCAGGCTGCGGGCGATGACGAGCAGGCTGCGGGCGATGACGAGCAGGCTACGGCCGATGACGAGCAGGCTGGGGCCGATGACGAGCAGGCTGCGGCCAATGACGAGCAGGCTGCGGCCAATGACAAGCAGGTTGGGGCCGATGACGAGTAGGCTGCGGCCGATGATGAGCACGCTGCGGCGGATGACGAGCAGGCTGCGGCCGAAGGCCGAAGACGAGCTGGCTGCGGCCGATGACGAGCAGGCTACGGCTTACGACGAGCAGGCTGCGGCCGATGACGAGCAGGCTGCGGCCGATGACGAGTAGGCTGCGGCCGATGACGAGCAGGTTGCGGGCGATGACGAGCAAGCTGCGGCCGATGACGAGCAGGCTGCGGTCGATGACAAACATGCTGCGGCCGAAGACGAGCAGGCTGCGGCCGATGACGAGCAGGCTGCGGCCGAAGACGAGCAGGCTGCGGCCGATGACGAGCAGGCTACGGCCTACAACGAGCAAGCTGCGGCCGATGATGAGGAGGCTGCAGCCGATGACGAGCAGGCTGCGGCCGATGATGAGCAGGCTGCGGCCGATCATGAGTAGGCTGCGGGCGATGACGAGCAGGCTGCGGCCGATGACGAGCAGGCTGCGGTCCATTACGAGCAGGCTGCTGGCGATGAGGAGCACACTGCGATCGATCACGAGCAGGCTGCGGCCGATCACGAGCAGGCTGCGGCCAATGACGAGCAGGCCGCGACCGATGACGAGCAGGTTGCGGCCGATTACGAGCAGGCTGCAGCCGATGACGAGCACGCTGCAACCGATGACGAGCACGCTGCGGCTGATGACGAGCAGGCTGCGGCCGATGACGAGCACGCTGCGGCCGATGACGAGCACGCTGCGGCCGATGACGAGCACGCTACGGCTGATGACGAGCAGGTTCCGGCCGATGACGAGCAGGCTGCGGCTGATGATGAGAACACTGCGGCTAATGACGAGCAGGCTGCGGCAGATGACGAGCAGGCTGCGGTAGATGACGAGCAGGCTACGGCCGGCGACGAGCAGGCTGCGGCCGATGATGAGCAGGCTGCGGGCGATGACGAGCAGGTTGCGGCCGATGACGAGCAGGCTGCGGTCGATGAGGAGCAGGCTGCTGGCGATGAGGAGCACACTGCGATCGACCACGAGCAGGCTCCGGCCAATGACGAGCACGCTGCGGCCGATGACAAGCAAGTTGCGGCCGTTGACGAGCACATTGCGGCCGATGACGGGCAGGCTGTGGCCGATGACGAGCAGGCTTGCGGCTGATGACGAGCAGGCTGCGGCCGATGACGAGCAGGCTGCGGTCGATGACGAGTAGGCTGCGGCCGATGACAAGCAGGCTGCGGCAAAAGACGAGCAGGGTGCGGCTGATGACGAGCAGGCTATGGCAGATGATGAGCAGGCTGCTGCCGATGACGAGCAGGCTGCGGCCAATGACGAGCAGGCTGCGGCCAATGACAAGCAGGTTGGGGCCGATGACGAGTAGGCTGCGGCCGATAATGAGCACGCTGCGGCGGATGTCGAGCAGGCTGCGGCCGAAGGCCGAAGACGAGCTGGCTGCGGCTGATGACGAGCAGGCTACGCCTTACGACGAGCAGGCTGCGGCCGATGACGAGCAGGCTGCGGCCGATGACGAGTAGGCTGCGGCCGATGACGAGCAGGTTGCGGGCGATGAAGAGCAAGCTGCGGCCAATGACGAGCAGGCTGCGGTCGATGACAAACATGCTGCGGCCGAAGACGAGCAGGCTGCGGCTGATGACGAGCAGGCTGCGGCCGAAGACGAGCAGGCTGCGGCCGATGACGAGCACGGCTACGGCCTACAACGAGCAAGCTGCGGCCGATGATGAGGAGGCTGCAGCCGATGACGAGCAGGCTGCGGCCGATGATGAGCAGGCTGCGGCCGATCATGAGTAGGCTGCGGGCGATGACGAGCAGGCTGCGGCCGATGACGAGCAGGCTGCGGTCCATTACGAGCAGGCTGCTGGCGATGAGGAGCACACTGCGATCGATCACGAGCAGGCTGCGGCCGATCACGAGCAGGCTGCGGCCAATGACGAGCAGGCAGCGACCGATGACGAGCAGGCTGCGTCCGATGACGAGCAGGTTGCGGCCGATTACGAGCAGGCTGCGGCCGATGACGAGCACGCTGCAGCCGATGACGAGCACGCTGCGGCTGATGACGAGCAGGCTGCGGCCGATGACGAGCACGCTGCGGCCGATGACGAGCACGCTGCGGCCGATGACGAGCACGCTGCGGCTGATGACGAGCAGGTTGCGGCCGATGACGAGCAGGCTGCGGCTGATGATGAGAACACTGCGGCTAATGACGAGCAGGCTGCGGCAGATGACGAGCAGGCTGCGGTAGATGACGAGCAGGCTACGGCCGGCGACGAGCAGGCTGCGGCCGATGATGAGCAGGCTGCGGGCGATGACGAGCAGGCTGCGGCCGATGACGAGCAGGCTGCGGTTGATGAGGAGCAGGCTGCTGGCGATGAGGAGCACACTTCGATCGACCACGAGCAGGCTGCGGCCAATGACGAACACACTGCGGCCGATGACAAGCAAGTTGCGGCCGTTGACGAGCACATTGCGGCCGATGACGGGCAGGCTGTGGCCGATGACGAGCAGGCTGCGGCCGATGACGAGCAGGCTGCGGTCGATGACGAGCAGGCTGCGGTCGATGACGAGTAGGCTGCGGCCGATGACAAGCAGGCTGCGGCAAAAGACGAGCAGGGTGCGGCTGATGACGAGCAGGCTACGGCAGATGATGAGCAAGCTGCCGCCGATGACGAGCAGGCTACGGCCGATGATGAGCACGCTGCGACCGATGACGAGCACCTTGCGGCCGATGACGAGCACGCTGCCGCCGATGATGAGCATGCTGCCGCCGATGACGAGCACGCTGCCGCTGATGACGAGCACGCTGCCGCCGATGACAAGCACGCTACGGCCGACGACGAGCAAGCTGCGGCCGACGACGAGCAGGCTGCGGCCGATGATGAGCAGGCTGCGGCCTGAAGACGAGCTGGCTGCGGCCATTGACGAGCAGGCTACTGCCGACGACGAGCAGGCTGCGGCCGATGACGAGCAGGCTGCGGGCGATCACGAGTAGGCTGCGACTGATGACGACCAGGTTGCGGGCGATGACGAACAAGCTGCGGCCGATGACGAGCAGGCTGCGGCCGATGACAAACATGCTGTGGCCGAAGACGAGCAAGCTGCGGCCGAAGACGAGCAGGCTGCGGCCGAAGACGAGCAGGCTGCGGCCGATGACGAGCAGGCTATGGCCTACGACGAGCAAGCTGCGGCCGATGACGAGCAGGCTGCGGCCGATGACGAGCAGGCTGCGGCCGATGACGAGCAGGCTTCGGCCGATGACGAGCACGCTGCGGCCGATGATGAGCACGCTGCGGGCGATGACAAGCAAGCTGCGGCCGATGACGAGCAGGCTGCGGTCGATGACGAGCAGGCTGCTGGCGATGAGGAGCACACTGCGATCGATCGCGAGCAGGCTGCGGCCGATCACTAGCAGGCTGCGGCCGATGACGAGCAGGCAGCGACCGATGAAGAGCAGGCTGCGGCCGATGACGAGCAGGTTGCGGCCAAGGATGAACAGGCTGCGGCCGATGACGAGCAGGCTGCAGCCGATGACGAGCACACTACGGCCGATGACGAGCAGGCTGCGGCCGATGACGAGCAGGCTGCAGCCGATGACGAGTAGGCTGCGGTCGATGACGAGCAGGCTGCGGCCAATGACGAGCAGGCTGTGGCCGATGACGAGCAAGCTGCGGCCGATGACGAGTAGGCTGCGGCCGATGACAAGCAGGCTGCGGCCGATGTTGAGCAGGCTGTGGCCGATGACGAGCAGGCTGCAGCCGAAGACGAGCAGGCTGCGGCCGATGACAAGCAGGCTACGGCCGACGACGAGTAGGCTGCGGCCGATGACGAGCAGGCTGCGGCCGATGACGAGTAGGCTGCGGCCGATGACGAGCAGGTTGCGGGCGATGGCGAGCAAGCTGCGGCCGATGACGAGCAGGCTGCGGCCGATGACAAACATGCTACGGCCGAAGACGAGCAGGCTGCGGCCGAAGACAAGCAGGCTGCGGCCGATGACGAGCAGGCTACGGCCTACGACGAGCAAGCTGCGGCTGATGATGAGCAGTCTGCGGCCGATAACGAGCAGGCTGCGGCCGATGATAAGTAGGCTGCGGCCGATGACGAGCAGGCTGCGGCCGATGACGAGCAGGCTACGGCCGATGACGAGCACGCTGCGGCCGATGACAAGCAGGTTGCAGCCGATGACGAGCAGGCTGCGGCCGATGATGAGCACGCTGCAGCTGATAACGAGCAGGCTGCGGCCGATGACGAGCAGGCTGCGGCAGATGACGAGCAGGTTGCGGCCGATGACGAGCAGGCTGCGGCCGATGACGAGCAGGCTGCGGCCGATGACGAGCACGCTTCGGCCGATGACGAGCAGGCTGTGGCCTATGACGAGCAGGCTGCGGCCGATGACGAGCAGGCTGCGGCTGATGACGAGCAGGCTGCGGCCGATGAGGAGCACACTGCGTCCGATGACGAGCAGGTTGCGGCCGATGACGAGCACGCTGCGGCCGATGACGAGCAAGTTGCGGCCGATGACGAGCACGCTGCGGCCGATGACGGGCAGGCTGCGGCCGATGACGAGCAAGCTGCGGCCGATGACGAGCAGGCTGCGGCCGATGACGAGCAGGCTGCGGTCGATGACGAGTAGGCTGCGGCCGATGACAATCAGGCTACGGCAAAAGACGAGCAGGGTGCGGCTGATGACGAGCAGGCTACGGCCGATGACGAGCAGGCTTCCGCCGATGACGAGCAGGCTGCAGCCGAATGACGAGCACGCTGCGGCCGATGACGTGCACCTTGCGGCCAATGACGAGTACGCTGCCGCCGATGACGAGCATGTTGCCGCCGATGACGAGCACGCTGCCGCTGATGACGAGCATGCTGCCTCAGATGACGAGCAGGCTGCGGCCGACGACGAGCAGGCTGTGGCCGACGACGAGCAGGCTGCGGCTGACAACGAGCAGGCTGCGGCCGATGACGAGCAGGCTGCGGCCGAAGACGAGCGGGCTACGGCCGATGACAAGCAGGCTACGGCCGACGACGAGCAGGCTTCGGCCGATGACGAGCAGGCTGCGGCCGATGACGAGTAGGCTGCGGCCGATGACGAGCAGGCTGCGGGCGATGACGAGCAAGTTGCGGCCGATGACGAGCAGGCTGCGGCCGATGACAAACATGATGCGGCCGAAAACGAGCAGGCTGCGGGCGATGACGAGCAGGCTGCGGCCGAAGATAAGCAGGCTGCGGCCGATGACAAGCAGGCTACGGCCTACGACGAGCAAGCTGCGGCCGATGACGAGCAGGCTGCGGCCGATGACGAGCAGGCTGCGGCTTATGACAAGCAGGCTGCGGCCGATGACGAGCAGGCTGCGGCTGATGACGAGCAGGTTGCGGCCGATGACGAGCAGGCTGCGGCCAATGACGAGCAGGCTGAGGCTGATGATGAGCAGGCTGCGGCCGATGACGAGCAGGTTGCGGCTGATGACAAGCAGGCTGCGGCGGATGACGAGCACGCCGTGGCTGATGACGAGCACGCTGCCGCCGATGACAAGCACGCTGCCGCCGATGACGAGCACGCTGCCGCCTATGACGAGCACGCTGGCGCCGATGACGAGCACGCTGCCGCTGATGACGAGCACGCTGCCTGCCGATGACGAGCACGCTGGCGCCGATGGCGAGCACGCTGCCGCCAATGACGAGCACGCTGCCGCCAATGACGAGCACGCTGCCGCCGATAACGAGCGGGCTGCCGCTGATGACGAGCACGCCGCCGCCGATGAGGAGCACGCTGCCCCCGATGACAAGCACGCTGCCGCCAATGACTAGCACGCTGCCGCCGATGACGAGCACGCTGCTATGAAATTATAATATTCTGTAGGTTATAGTGGGGTAGCCTATATGGGGTACACATTTCTAGGGTTGCATATTTGTATCACTTCCATTCCTTGGTCATTCATTCTCGTTCACATCTTCTCATGGTATCGAGCAGGTTCCCCCCGTGGGAACTGTGCGTAGGGCCCACCACATCGATTTTTTTCCTGCCCGAAGCGCGCTTCGCTCGAGTCACGCTTCGGGCTTTCACCTCGTCGAGCTGTCCTAGTGGCCCCCTTTCCCCTAGCGGCCCCGCCGCCCTACCTCGCGGCCCCCCCGCCCTACCTCGCATGCCCCTCCGCCCTACCTCGCGGCCCCGCCGCCCTACCTCATGGCCCCGCCGCCCTACCTCGTGGCCCCGTCGCCCTACCTCGCGGCCCCGCTGCCCTACCTCGCGGCCCCGCTGCCTACCTAGCGGTCACGCCGCCCTACCTCACGGCCCCGCCGCCCTACCTCGCGGCCCCGCCACCCTTCTGCAGCGGCCCCGCCGCCCTACTCACCGGCCCCGCCGCCCTACTCCTTTGGCCCCGTCGCCCTACTCTTGCGGCCCCACCGCCCTACTCCTGCGGCCCCGCCACCCTACTCCTACGGCCCCGCCGCCCTACTCCAGCGGCCCTGCCGCCCTACACCGCCCGCGCCACCCGAAGTGCCAGAACAGCCCGAGCCGCCTGAGCCGCCTGAGCCGCCCGAGCCACCCGAGCCGCCCGAGCCGCCCGAGCCGTCCGAGCCGCCCGAGCCGCCTAATCAGCCGAGTCGCCGGTGCCGCGGAGCCGCAGTTGCTACTGAGCCGTCCGAGCAGCCGTGTTGCCGTGCTACTGCACTACTGAGCTGCCCGACTTGCCCTATCTGGTGAGACCAGCGCTTCGGTTACTGCACTGCCCCTGTCCTACAGTTTGTCTCGCTAGTCTACTGCTGTCATGGCTTCCCCCAGTGTTCTCCCTTTTGATGCTGAGGGTCAAGCCATTGACTTTGAGGTTTGGGTAGATGACCTACAGCTCTTCTTACAATGCGATAGGGCAGATGGTCTCTCCCTCTTTGACATCACCTCTGGTGCCTCTCCTGCCCCTGCTGCTGATGCTGACCCCACTGTTCGCTCCCAGTGGGCCACGCGCGATGCTGCTGCACGTCTTGCTGTGCGTCGCCACCTGCCTACCACTGAGCGCGCGCACTTTAGTCAGTACAAGAGTGCTCACACCTTATACGACGCTCTAGTTGCGCGCTACTCTTTCCCTGCCACTGCTGCACTTAGCCGCCTCATGCTACCGTACCTCTTTCCTGACCTTGCTGCCTTTCCCACAGTCGCTGACCTCATTACGCACCTCCGCACTAGTGACACTCGCTACGCGCCGCACTTCTTGCTGAGTTCTGCGCCAAGAACCCCCCCCCATGTACATCACTCTCTATTATATAGTCACTCGCCTCCTTGACTCCCTTCGCGTAGTCAGGGATCACTTCCTCTCACTCTGTCCCACCACTCTCACTGTTGACCTCCTAGAGAAGGCCCTCCTAGCAGCGGAGAAGAGCATAGTCGCTGTAGGAGCCTCTCGTGGTGACCCTCGCACCCCCATCCTTGAGGGGTGTTCCCCTTCCCCCCTGTTGCCCTCTATCGCCTCTTCTGCTGCGGCCGACCTCGTTGGTCTTGAGTCGGTCGGTGCGGCGTCTGCCCCTAGCGGAAGACGCCACCCTGGCAAGGGCAAGGGGGGCAAGGGCGCGGGTGGAGCTAGCCGGGGTGGTGGAGGTGGCGGTGGAGGTGGCGGAGGGAGTGGGGGTGGCGGTGGGAGTGGTGGCGGGGGTGGAGGTGGTGGTGGCAGCAGCGGAGGCAGAGGCGGCAGCGGTGGGAGCGGAGGCGGCGGTGGTGGCGGAGGTGGAGGCGGCGGTGGCGGAGGAGGTGGAGCTGGGCGAGGTGGTGCTTCGCAGCGGAGTGGTTCCGGTGGTGGTCAGCGCCAGCAGCAGAAGCAGCAGCAGCAGCGTTCTCGGGACATCCCCCCTCCTCAGCAGCTCCGTGAGTGGTACACGCAGCGTCAGCGTGGTGGGGGTTTTGGTCCGTGCACCTACGTCCTTCGCTCCGGCGACCGCGCCGGTGAGGAGTGTGGAGGTGCCCACCCACCCAGCGCTGCTTTGGCCGCCTGACGGACGCTTGGCGTCAGCAGTTCCCGGAGGCTAGTGAGATCTCCTGCTAGGGAGAGTTTTCTAGGGCAAGTGTCGCTATCTTTGATCTTGACTTTGATGCTATCCTTGCTGCCATGTATGCTGTGACTATTAGTGATGAGGGTCACTGTTACAGGTGTTTCCCGCCCGACTCGGGCATTGGTACTGCTGCGCTAGGTGCTAGTGAGGCTGCTGCTCTAGGTGCCAGCGCGTCTGCGCCCTCAGGTACTGGTGAGGCTACTCTCTCAGGTACTGCGTCGGCTTCGGCCTCCCTCACCTTCACACTTGATTCGGGGGCTTCTCGCTCCTTCTTTCGAGACCGCACCACACTCACGCCGCTTGGTCGGCCGGTTGCAGTCTCCCTAGCAGACCCCTCTGGGGGTCCTGTCCTCTCTCACTTCTCCACTGTCCTCCCGTGTCCGGCTGCCCCCTCTGGCACCTTGTCTGGTCTTTACCTCCCCTCGTTCTCTACGAACTTGGTGAGTGGTGCTGACTTGCAGGATGTGGGAGTTCACCAGTTTACTCCTGCAAGTCAGCGAGTGACCCACTGCTCGGACGCACGCACGGGCTGGTACCTGGCCACGTTTTCCCGTCGGCCGGGGTTGAGCCTCTACACCCTGACCACTGGGTCCTCTCTTGTCCCTGCTTCTGGCCAGGTAGCTGCGTCGGGTCAGGTGTTTGGTGCAGCGTCCAAGTCTGGTCCTGAGTCTGCCCCCTGTTCGTGTCGCCGTCTGTCTCACGAGACCCTCCTCTGGCACCACCGCCTTGGCCACCCCTCTCTGCTTCGGCTCAGAGGCATGGCCTCCCGTCTTCTTGTGTCTGGTCTCCCCCGGTCCCTCCCTCCCCTTCCTCAGGCCCCTTGCCCTGCCTTTGTCCCCTGTGTCGAGGGGCGGCTCCGGGCTGCCCCTCACTCCTCTCAATTTCCCCCGATAGAGGCCCCGCTGCAGACGCTTCACATGGACGTGTGGGTCCCGGCCCGCGTCCATGGACAGGGTCACGAGCGCTACTTCCTGCTGGTGGTTGACGACTACTCGCGTTACACCACAGTCTTCCCCTTGCGCAGCAAGGGTGATGTCACTGCGGTGTTGATCGACTGGATCTGCGCAGCTCGTCTCCAGCTCAGGAGGAGCTTCGGCTCAGACTTTCCTGTTCTGCGTCTGCACTCTAACCGAGGCAGAAAGTTCTCCTCTGGCCTTCTGCGAGCCTACTGTCGTGCGCGAGGCATCCACAAGACCTTCACGCTTCCGGACTCTCCACAGCAAAATGGGATTGCTGAGCGCCGCATTGGCATGGTCATGGACGTCGCTCGTACGTCCATGATGCATGCGGCTGGCCTCATTTTCTGTGGCCGTTTGCGGTTCGGTACGCGGCGCATCAGATCAACCTTCACCCCAGGGTCTCCATGCCGGAGACCTCCCCAGCCTTGCTGTGGACGGGGAAGGTCGGCGATGTGTCTGCGTTCCGTGTCTGGGGATCTCGGGCGTTTGTCCTCGACTAGTCTGCAGACAAGCTGTCCCCTCGTGCTGCTCCCTGTGTCTTCCTTGGCTTCCCCCCATGACGCACCAGGGTGGCAGTTCTACCACCCCAGCTCTCGTCGTGTTCTGTCCTCCCAGGACGTCACGTTTGACGAGTCGGTCCCCTACTACCGTCTCTTCCCCTACTGCACTCCTTCCCTCCCCCCGTCGCCGCACTTCCTTGTGCCAGGTCCCCCCCAGGTAGACCCCCTCCCCCCTCAGGGTTCTGCTCCTTCAAGTGTATCCCAGGTAGACGAAGTAAGGCCGATCGAGGTTGCTGGTGACTCTGGTACTGCTGCGGGTGCTGAGCCTGGGGGTGCTGACTCTGGGGGTGCTGCGCGCGTGGGTACTAAGCCTGGGGATGCTGAGTCTTGGGGTGCTGCGACTGGGGGTGCTGAGCCTGGGGGTGCTACGACTAAGGGTGTTGAGCCTGGGGGTACTACGACTGGGGGTGTTGAGCCCGGGGGTGCTACGACTGGGAGTGCTGAGCCTGGGGGTGCTACGTCAGGAGCTGCAGAGCCTGGGGGTGCTGCGTCTGGAGCTACTGAGCCTGGTGGTGCGGAGCCAACGGCCGTTGGACCTGCTCGTGTGGCGTTTGGCGGTGCTGGGCCTGGAGGTTCTCCGGGTGCTTTGTCTCGGCGGGAGCCACTCTCTCCAGAGGAGCTGCGCGAGTGGTTTGCCCGGCGCTAGAGGCGTACTACTAGAGCTGGAGCTTCTTCGGCCGCTGAGGGTGCTGGTGCGGCTGGTCCCGGAAGTGCTCGCCCTGGGAGTGCTGGAGCTGCTGGGCCTGCGGGTACGAGTGGAGCTGGAGCTGCTGAGGGTGTTGGCGCTGAGGCTGCTGCTGTCAGTCCTGGCGGTGATCCTGCTGCGGGTGCTGCTGATACTGCTGGAGGTCCTGCAGCTGGAAGGTGCTGTTGGCGCTGGTGCTGCCGCTGAGGGTGCTGGTGCTGTCCCTGCTGTGTCTGGAGTCGCCGCGCGGCCTCAGCCATACTTTGTTCTGCTCCTTCAGCAGGTTCTTGGTCCTTCTCCTCCTGTAGAGTGTCCACTGCTTGTCCAATCACAGTCACAGTTACCGCCCGCTTCCCCACTGCCTGCTCCCTCTCCCTACACTGGTCCTACTAGGAGGTCTTGCTGAGCGTTGTGAGCCTGCGGCTCGTCCCGCGTCGCCTGCTCGTGCTGCTTGCGCTAGTGGTCGCGGTTCGGCGTCAACGTCCTCCTCCTGTCCCTGGCACGCACCGGATGTCTCTGCGTCCATCCACTGCTCCTTTGCGTGTCCCTTTGCCTTCTCCTCCTGAGTCCTCTCTTCCTGCGCTTGCCGACCCGGAGTCGGACTCTCTTCGTGCTGCTAGTCCTACCGTCACGCGTCTCCTTGCTACTGTCGTCACTGACCGTCACACATGGTGCAGCAGGTCCTTCAGCACTTCGGCTTCACGTACTCCTCGCCTCAGGCCACTCCTTTGTCTACTCGCCACTCGCTCTCAGCTGTGCCTTCGGATGAGTCCGTAGAGTCGAGTGGCGCAGTACCCAGAGCTTGTTGACTGCCTCATGTACCTGATGACGTGCACGGCCTGACCTTGCATACCCTCTTAGCATTCTTGCATGCTACGTTGCTCCTGGGAGATACAGACCAGAGCACATGGCTGCAGCGAAGAGGGTGTTGCGCTACTTGTGCAGTACGTCGGGCATGGGGCTAGTGCTTGGAGGGCGGAGTCCAGTGGTCCTCACAGAGCACGCGGACGCTTCTTGGGCTGACGACCAGGCTACGCAACGGTTGTCACAGGGTTACACCTTCAGTCTTCGCTCCGGCTCTGTTTCGTGGCGGGCTACTCGCTCGTCTTCTGTTCTCGGCTCCAGTTGTGAGGCTGAGATCTACGCCGGGGCCATGGCTGCACAGGAGCTTCGCTGGCTCACCCAACTGCTGACTGACCTCGGAGAGCCGCCTCGTTCTCCTCCACTGCTGTACGTAGACAACAAGGCCATGCTGGCCTTGTGTCAGGAGCAGCGCCTGGAGCACAGAACGAAGCACATTGCTCTCCGCTACTTTCTTGCTCGTGAGTTGCAGCAGCGTGGTCAGTTGCGACTTGCGTACGTGGCCTTTGAGGCCAACACTGCTGATGTTTTCACCAAGGCACTTCCGCCTTGTGATCATCAGCGCTTCTGCACTCAGCTGGGTCTTGTGCCTGTCTTGCCTCACTTGCTCACCCCTTGACCTTGCTTGTACTCTTACATATATATATACCTGCCCTTGCTTGTTTAACCTTATATATATATGTGTACTCCTGCATGTGAAGTGGCCTTGTGACCTTGACCTTGTGCTCGGACTGTGTGGTGACGTTGTGATCCACCCTGAGCTTTGTCTGCTTTGCTTGACTGGTCTTGTGACCCCTTGTTCTCCCCCACTTTGCCTACGGTGGTGTGTCAAATTATAATATTGTGTAGGCTATAGTGGGGTAGCCTATATGGGGTACACATTTCTAGGGTTGCATATTTGTATCACTTCCATTCCTTAGTCATTCATTCTCGTTCACATCTTCTCAGCTGCCGCCGATGACGAGCGGGCTGCCGCCGATGACGAGCACGCTGCCGCTGATGACGACCACGCTGCCGCCGATGACGAGCACGCTGTCGCCGATGACGAGCACGCTGCCGCCGACGACGAGCACGCTGCGGTCGACGACGAGCAGGCTGCGGCCCACAACAAGTAGGCTGCGGCCGATGACGAGCAAGCTGCGGCGGATGACGAGCAGCAAGAATCTAGCAGCAGGAATGATTGCACTATGGAAGAGTCAAGTACAAGTATGAAACCCTAAACGGGGTTGTACCCCTTATTGGCTACCCCACTATAGCCTACACACATATGACATGCATATACAGTTTACACTCCCCCATAGGCAAAGTGGGGGAGAAAATGCGGTCACAAGACTAGTCAAGAGAAGCAAAGCAAGCTAAGGGTGGATCACAGCGTTGAGGAGGTGAACGAGAATGATTGAACTATGAAACAGTTGGGTACAAGTACTAATCCTAATTGGGTTGTACCCCTTATGGGCTACCCCACTACAGCCTACACAGATGTATAAGCTACAATGTTCTGACACACCCCCATAGGCAAAGTGGGGGAGAACAAGCGGTCACAAGACCAGTCAAGCAAAGCAAAGCAAACACAGGGTGGATCACAAAGTCACCACTCATTTCGAGCACAAGTTTAAGGCCACAAGGCCAGTTCACATGCAGGAGTACATATATATAAAAGGCTACACAAGCAAGACCAGGTGTATATGTATATGTAACAGTACAAACAAGGTCAAGAGGTGAGCAAGTGAGGCAAGGTAGGCAAGAGACCCAGTTGAGTACTGAAACGCTGATGATCACAAGGCGCAAGCGCCTTGGTGAAGATATCAGCAGTGTTGGCCTCATAGGCCACGTACGCAAGGCGCAGCAGACCACGCTAAATCAGCTCACGAGCAAGGAAGTAGCGGAGAGCAATATGCTTCGTTCTGTCCTCCAGTCGCCGCTCCCAACACAAGGCCAGCATGGCCTTGTTGTCTACGTACAGAACTGGAGGAGAACGAGGCGGCTCTCCGAGGTCAATCAGCACGTAGGTGAGCCAGTGAAGCTCCTGTGCAGCCATGGCTCCTGCGTAGATCTCAGCCTCACAACTGGAGCCAAGAAGAGAAGACAAGCGGGTAGCCCGCCACGAAACAGAGCCAGAACCAAGGCTGAAGGTGTAACCCTGTGATGACCGCTGCGTAGCCTGGTCGTCAGCCCAAGAAGCGTCTGCGTGCCCAGTGAGGACCACTAGGACTCTTCCTTCCAAGAACAAGCCCAATACCCAACGTACTGCACAAGTATCATAATACCCTCTTCGCTGCAGCCATGTGCTCCGGTCTGTGTCTCCGAGGAGCAACATAGAGTGGGAGAATGCTAGAGGGTATGCAAGGTCAGGTCGTGTGCAGGTCATCAGGTACATTAGGCAGCCAACAAGCTCTGGGTACGGGCCACTCGGCTCTACGGACTCATCCGAAGGCAGAGCTGAGAGCGAGTGGCGAGTAGGCAGAGGAGTGACCTGAGGTGAGGCGTACGTGAAGCCGAAGCGCTGAAGGACCTGCTGCACTATGTGCAACTGAGTCAGGGTAATGGTGCGGCGTGCTCTGTCCCGGGTGATCTGCCAAGCCAAGGTAGCTGCGCAGTTCACCCAGGTCTGTGCACGTGTGTCTCTTCTGCAGCTCGGACTTCACGTGGGCGAGTCCAGCAATGTCAGCTGTGGCAAAGACCAAGTCATCGACGTACACGACGATGTAGAACGGCGGCAAAGAAGTGTCGTTGCGCAGAAACAGCGACGGGTCGGCACTAGAGGGAGCAAACCCGAGAGCCGCAAGTGTAGTCCTCAGTGTGTCGTGCCAATCACGCGGTGCTTGGCAGGAGACCGTAGAGTGGCCGCCGGAGGCTCCACTGGGTGCCAAGAGGAAAAGTCCCATTGAAGCCAAGTGGGTGGCGCAACCAGATCTCCTCGTGCAGGCTGCCCTGCAAGAAAGCAGTGTTGAAGTCAAGAGAGTGTAGCTCGTAGTCACGATGAGCAGCTATGTGCAGCAGTACCCGAAGAGTGGTCATCTTCGGGGTGGGAGAGAAGGTCTGAAAGTAGTCAACTTCCTGCCGCTGACTGAAGCCACAAGCCACGTAACGCGCCTTGAAGACAGGCGGAGAACCCTGGCGGACCGCTTCCCCCTCAAAATCCACATGCCACTGACAAAGATCGCCCCAAGAGGAGGAACCGCGTCAACGTAGGTGCCTTTGGACCTCGAGGAAGCCATATCTGCGTCCATAGCTGCCTGCCCCTGAGAGGAGTAGGGACCCTCTATCGCCTCCGCATAAGAGCGCAAAGTCGGGATGTCAAGTGCATCCGGGTCTCCCTCAGGGGTAAGCAGTCTGAACACAAGATGAGATGAAGCAGCAACCAAACACTGGAACTCCTCCTACCTGTCCTTAAGGACGTCCGTGCCAAGGGCACACTCACCCGTGATGGAGAGAGTACAGACACACTCACACTCAGCAACAAGACTGGCAGCGTAGTCTAGGCAACAGGGAGCAGCAAAGTCGAGGAGGCTCAGCAACTAGGGCAGACGCAGCAGTGGACTCAAAGGAAGGGTTTGTGACAACAGTAGCAAGGAGACGCGTGACAGTAGGACTGGCAGCACGAAGAGAGTCCGACTCCGGGTTGGCAAGAGCAGGAAGAGAGGACTCAGGAGGAGAAGGCAAAGGGGCACGCAGAGGAGCAGTGGACGGACGCAGAGACATCCGGTGCGTGCTAGGGACAGGAGGAGGACGCTGACGCGAACCGCGACCACTAGTGCGAGCAGCACGGACAGGCGACAGCAGGGCGAGACGCAGGCTCACGACGCTCAGCAAGACCTCTAGTAGGACCAGTGTAGGGAGAAGGAGCAGGCAGTGGGGAGGTCGGCTGTAACTGTTACTGTGACGGGACAGGCTATGGACACTCTAAGGGAGGAGGAGGACCAGTAAAAGGCGGGAGACCAAGAACCAGCAGAAGGAGCGGAACGAAGTACGACCAAGGCCGCGCGGTGACTCAAGACACAGCAGGGACAGCACCAGTACCCCCAGTGGTAGCACCAGCGCCAGAAGCACCTCCAGCTCCAGTACCTCGAGCAGCACCAGTACCACCCCTAGCAGGACCGCCTCTAGGACTGACAGCAGTAGCCTCAGTGCCAACACCCTCAGAAGCTCCAGCTCCACAAGTACCTGCAGGCCCAGCAGCTCCAGTACTCCCAGTACAAGCACCTCCGGGACTCGCGGCACCAGCACCCTCAGCAGCCGAAGAAACTCCTGCTCCAACAGCACGCCTCCAGCGCCAGGCAAACCACTCACGCAACTCCTGTGGAGAGAGTGGCTCCCGCCGAGACAAAGCACCCGGAGAACTGCCAGGCACAGCACCGCCAGACGCCACACGAGCAGGCCCGGCTCCCTCAGGCTCCGCACCCCTAAGCGTAGCACCCCCAGGCTCAGCACCCCCAGGCTCAGCACCCCCAGGCTCAACACCCCCAGACTTAGCACCCCCAAGCCCAGCACCCCTAGTCGTAGTACCCTCAGGCTCAACACCCCCAGGCGTAGCACCCACACGCTCAACACCCTCAGGGTCAGCACCCCCAGGCTCAGCACCCTCAGCAGCACCAAAGTCACCAACAACCTCGACAAGCTCAACAGCGTCTACCTGGGACACACCTGAGGGGGCAGGACCCTGAGGGGGGAGGGGGTCTACCATTGGGGGACCTGGTACAAGGAAGAGCGGTGGCGGGGGGAGGGACGGAGTGCGGTAGGGGAAGAGACGGTAGTAGGGGACCGGCTCGTCGAACGTGACTTCCTGGTAGGACAGAACACGGCGAGAGGTGGGTTCGTAGAACTGCCACCTGGCGCGTCAGGGGGGAAGCCAAGGAAGACGCAAGGAGCAGCACGAGGGGACAGCTTGTCCGCAGACAAGTGGCGAACAAACGCCCGAGATCCCCAGACACGGAACGCAGACGCATCGCCTACCTTCCCCGTCCACAGCAAAGCTGGGGAGGTCTCAGGCATGGAGACCCTGGGGTGAAGGTTGATCTGATGCGCCGCGTACCGAACCGCAAACGGCCACAGAAAATGGGGCCAGCCGCATGCATCATGGACGTACGAGCGACGTCAATGACCATGCCAATGCGGCGCTCAGCAATCCCATTTTGCTGTGGAGAGTCCGGAAGCGTGAAGGTCTGGCGGATGCCTCGTGCACGACAATAAGCTCGCAGAAGGCCAGAGGAGAACTCTCCACCTTTGTCAGAGTGCAAACGCAGAATAAGAAAGTCCGAGCCAAAGCTCTGCCTGAGCTGGAGACGAGCTGCGCGGATCCAGTGGATCAACACCTCAGTGACATCATCCTTGCTGCGCAAGGGGAAGACTGTGGTGTAACACGAGTAGTCGTCAACCACCGGCAGGAAGTAGCGCTCGTGACCCTGTCCACGGACGCGGGCCGGGCCCCACACGTCCATGTGAAGCGTCTGCAGCGGAGCCTCTGTCGGAGGAAACTGGGAGGAGTGAGGGGTCTCGAAAGAAGGAGCGAGAAGCCCCCGAGTCAAGGGTGAAGGTGTGGGAGGCCGAAGCCGACGCAGTACCTGAGAGAGCAGACTCACCAGCACCTGAGGGAGCAAACGCACAAGCACCTAGAGGTGCAGCCTCGCTAGCACCTAGAGCAGCAGCCTCACCAGTACCTAGCTCAGCATTCTCAATGCCTGGGTCAGGCGGAAAATACCGGTAACAGTCACCCTCATCACTAATAGTCACAGCATACATGGCAGCAAGAATAGGATCAAAGTCAAGATCAAAGATAACCACTCCTGCCCTAGACAGCTTGCCCCAGCGATGGATCTCAGTGGCCTCAGGGAACTGGTGATGCCAAGTGTCCGTCAGGTGGCCAAAGCAGCACTAGGTGGAGTGCGCACCCCCGCACTGCTCACCCGCGCGGTCGTCGGTGCGTAGGACGTTGGTGCACGGACCAGTACCCCCACCCCGCTGGTGTGCAGCGTACCACTCACGGAGCTGCTGAGGGGGGGGGATGTCACGAGTGCGTTGCTGCTGCTGCTGCTGCTAGCGCTGGCCACCACCAGAGCCGACCCTCTGCGCAGCGCCACCCCGACTAGCTCCACCTCCTCCGCCTCCGCCTCCTCCTCCGCCGCCACCTCCGCCACCTCCGCTCCCACCGCCACCGCCGCCTCCGCCTCCGCCTCCATTGCCGCCACCAACACCTCCACCCCCGCCACCACTCCCTCCACTGCCTCCACCGCCACCTCCGCCACCCCCGCCAGCCCCTCTAGTGCCCTTGCCCTCCTTGCCCTTGTCGGGGCGACGTCTCCCGCTCGGGGCAGACGCACCGCCGACCGACTCGAAACCAACGAGGTCGGCCGCAGCAGCAGAGGCAACAGAGGGCAAAAGGGGTGAGGGGGAACACCCCTCAAAGACGGGGGTGCGAGGGTCACCACAAGAGGCTCCTACAGCGACTATGCTCTTCTATGCTGCTACGAGGGCCTTCTCGAGGAGGTCAACGGTGAGAGTGGTGAGGCAAACTGAGAGGAAGTGGTCCCGGACTACGGGGAGAGAGTCAGGGAGGCGGGTGACTATGTAGTAGAGGGTGATGTACATGGGGGGGGGTTCTTGGCGCAGAACTCAGTAGGAAGCGCAGCGCGGTAGCGAGTCTCACTAGTGCGGAGGTGCGTAATGAGGTCAACGACTGTGGGAAAGGTAGCAAGGTCAGGGAAGAGGTACGATAGCATGAGGCGGCTAAGTGCAGCAATGGCAGGGGAGGAGTAGCGTGCAACTATAGCGTCGTACAAGGTCTGAGCACTCTTTTACTAGCTAAAGTGCGCACGCTCAAAGGTAGGCACGTGGCGACGCATAGCAAGACGTGCAGTAGCATTGCGTGTGGCCCACTGTGAGCGAACAGTGGTGTCAGCGTCAGCATCAGGGGCAGGAGAGGCACCAGAGGTGAGGTCAAAGAGGGAGAGACCGTCTGTCCTATCGCACTGTAGGAAAAGCTGCTGGTCATCTACCCAGACGTCAAAGTCAATGGCTCGACCCTCAGCGTCAAAAGTGAGGACACTAGGGGTAGCCATGACAGTAGTAGACTAGCAGCGTGAACAGTAGGGTAAGGGCAGTGCAATGATAGAGGCGCTGCTCTTACCGGAGAGGGCGGCTCGGGCGGCTCGGCAGGAACTGCAGCTCGGCGGTTCGGCGACTCGGCGGCTCGGGCGGCTCAGGCGGCTCGGCGGTACGGCGGCTCGTCAGCAACTGCGCCTCGGCGACTCGGCGGCTCGGGCGGCTCGGGCGGTACGGCGACTCCGCAGCAACTGCAGCTCGGTTGGCGGCGCTCCGGCGGCTCGGGCGGCTCAGGAGGCGCGGCGGCTCGGGTGGCTCGGGTGGCTCTGGCGGCTCGGCAGTAGCTCGGCGGCGTCGGCGGCTCGGTGGTGACGGCGGGGCCGCGTGGGGATGGCGGCGGGGCGAGCAGAGGCGGCGCTGATGCCGGGAAGGGCAGCGCCGGGGCCGCATGGGTAGGCGACGTGGCCAGCAGAGGCGGGGCCGGGGCCGGGAAGAGCGGCGTCATGGCCGCAGGGGTAGGCGACGGGGCCAGCGGAGGCGGCGCCGGGGCCGTAGGGGTAGGCGACGGGGCCAGCAGAGGCAGGGCCGGGGCCGGGAAGGGCGGCGCCGGGGCCGCAGGGGTAGGCGACGGGGCTAGCAGAGGCGGCGCCGGGGCCAGGGAGGGCGGCGCCGGGGCCGGAGGGGTAGGCGACGGGGCCGATAGGGCGGCAGGGAGGGGGGGGTCGCGAGGGCGGCTAGAGGAGGCCGCAAGGCCAGTTCACATGCAGAGGTATACATGCAACAACGGCAACAGAGTGATCTCTACCTAGCAGAGAAAGCATGCAGGTACATATATAGATCAGAGTACAGACAAAGTTTACAGCAAGTGAGAATACGTGGGTACAAGGCCTAATAGAGTACAAAAACGCTGATGATCACCAGACGGAAGTGCCTTGGTGAATATATCAGCAGTGTTGGCCCGAGTGGCCACGTGAACAAGACAAAGCTGACCACGCTGCTGCAACTCTCAAGCAAAGAAGTAACGTAGAGCAATGTGCTTCGTTTTGTGCTCCAGTCTTTGCTCCTGACACAAGGCAATGGCTGCCTTCTTGTCGACGTACAGCACTAGAGGAGAACGAGGCCGCTCTCCTAAGTTGGTGAGCAGGTAGGTGAGCCAGCGTAGCTCCTGTGCAGCCATGGCTGTGGCGTAGATCTCAGCCTCACAACTGGAGCCGAGAACTGAAGACAACCATGTAGAACACCAGGAAACTGAACCAGAGCCAAGGTTGAAGGTGTAACCCTGTGACGACCGCTGCGTAGCTAGGTCTTCAACCCAAGAAGCGTCCGAGTGCCCATTGAGGACAACTGGGCTCCGCCCTCCAAGCACGAGCCCCATGCCCAATGTACAGCACAAGTAGCGCAGTACCCTCTTAGCAGCATCCATGTGCACCTTTCGGTGCCTACTAGGAGCCACATAACGAGCCACAAGGCCAAGAGGGTACGCAAGGTCAGGTCGAGTGCAGGTCATCAGGTAAATGAGGCAGCCGAATAGCTCTAGGTATGGGCCACTCAGCTCTACGGACTCGTTCGAAGGTGGAGCTAAGAGCGAGTGGCTTGTAGCTAGAGGAGTGTACTGTGGCGAGGACCAAGTGAAGCTTAAGCGCTGGAGGATCTGCTGCACCATGTGTGACAGAGGCAGTGTGATGGTGCGGCGTGCTCTGTCCCGTGTGATTTGCAAGCCATGGTAGCTGCGCAGCTCACCCAGGTTTGTGCACGTGTCGGCAAAGCCGTCCGGGCGTCCGGGCGGCGGTAGGGCGCGGCCGCGTCAGAGGCGGAACGGGGCCGCGTCGGCGCCAGGGCGCGGCCACGTCAGCTGCAGGGCTGGCGGAGCCTCGTCAGCAGTAGGGCGCGGCCGGGTCAGAGGCAGGGCGGGGCCGCGTCGGCAGCAGGGCGCGGCCGCGTCAGAGGCGGGGCGGGGCCGCGTTGGTGGCAGGGCGCGGCCGCGTCAGAGGCAGGGCGGGTTCGCGTCAGCGACAGGGCGGGCCGCTACCGCGGCCTGACGGGGTCGCGACAGCGACCTAGCGGGGCCGCGTCAGTGGCAGGGCGGGGCCGCGACCGCGGCATGGTGGGGCCACGTTAGCGGCAGGGCGGGGCCGCAACCGCAGCCTGACGGGGCCACGTCAGCGACCTGGCGGGGCTGCGTCGGTAGCATGGCGGGGCCGCGACCGCGGCAGGGTGGGGCCGCGTTAGCGACAAGGCGGGGCTGCGATCGCGGCAGGGCGGGGTCGCGTTAACGGCAGGGCGGGGCCGCGTCAACGACCTGGCGAGGGGGCGCTCTGGCCTGACGGGCCTGCAGGGGCGGCTCGCGGGCCTGACGGGCCTGTAGGGGCGGCTCGCGGACCTGACGGGCCTGCAGGGGCGGCTCGTGGGCCTTACTAGTCAGTAGGGGCGGCGCGCTGGCCTAGGGCAGTAGGAGGCAGCGCGAGGGTTACAGGACGGCGCACGCAGCGCAGCACGTTACAAGCAAGGCAGGTAGGCGTAGGATAACATATGGGGTAGCGCGGTAACCGCAACAGTAGGTGGGCCCGAAAAAAAAAAGACGGTCCTAGGGACCTAGTGTTCTGATACCATGTTAAAATCTAGCTACAGGAATGAATGCACTATGGAAGAGTTGGGTACAAGTATGAAACCCTAAACAGGGCTATACCCCATATTCGCTACCCCACTACAGCCTACACACATATAACATGCATATACGTTGACAGCTGCGGCCGAGGACAAGCAGGCTGCGGCCGATGACGAGCAGGCTGTGGCCGATGACGAGCAGGCTGCGCCCGATGACGAGCAGGCTGCGGCCGATAACGAGCAAGCTGCAGCCGATGACGAGCAAGCTGCGGCCGATGACGAGCAAGCTGCGGCCGATGACGATCAAGCTGCGGCCGATGACGAGCAAGCTGCGACCGATGACGACCAAGCTGCGGCCGATGATGACCAAGCTGCGGCCGATGACGACCAAGCTGCGGCCGATGACGAGCAAGCTGCGGCTGATGACGAGCAAGCTGCGGCCGAAGACGAGCAAGCTGCGGCCGAAGACGAGCAAGCTGCGGCCGAAGACGAGCAAGCTGCGGCCGAAGACGAGCAAGCTGCGGCCGAAGACGAGCAAGCTGCAGTCAAAGACGAGCAAGCTGCGGCCGAAGACGAGCAAGCTGCGGCCGATGATGAGCAGGCTGCGGCGGATGACGAGCAAGCTACGGCCGAAGACGAGCAAGCTGCGGCTGGAGACGAGCAAGCTGCGGCCGATGACGACCAAGTTGCGGCCGATGACGAGCAAGTTGCGGTCGTTGACGAGCAAGCTGCGGCCGATGACGAGCAAGGTGCGGCCTATGACGAGCAAGCTGTGGCCGATGACGAGCAAGGTGCGGCCGATGACGAGCAAGCTGCGGCCGATGACGAGCAAGCTGCGGCCGAAGACGAGCAAGCTGCGGCCGAAGACGAGCAAGCTGCAGAAATGTGACATGCCGCAGCTGAAGGAGCTGGATGTGGTACTTTAACAAGGTGCAGCCGGGATGGTGAGAGGCAGATTAATAGTGGATGAGAGGCAGATTACCCAGCTGTGTGTGCGCGAATGCGGGTGGAGCAATGAGCAGTTGAACACCGTTTAACGGCCGTTGATTGATGTGGAGAAATAATACTGCTGGGATGCATGGCATGTGCTGGGATGCATGGCATGTGCTGGGATGCATGGCATGTGCTGGGATGCATGTCATGTGCTGGGATGCATGGCATGTGCTGGGATGCATGGCATGTGCTGGGATGCATAGCATGTGCTGGGGTGCATGGCAAGTGCTGGGATGCAGCATGCATGGCACGTGCGACGAAATGATGCATGTCGAAGTGAGGAGTATGCTTGCAGTGTAATTTGTACCGTATGCTTGTGCAGGTGTTTACTGATGTTTCGCCAGCTGAAACAACTGCAGGGGCACTTAAAAATGGTGGGAGAGGGTGGGGTGGGTTGGGGTGCTGTATCCAATCTGAAAACGGGGCGCTGCCACACCCCGGATATAACAAACAGAGGCGCTTTAGTACGCCGGGTCTACTATATGGGGGATTGCGGTGCACCTTGTTCAAGTTTGCAACCTCCCAAATCGCAACACGCTCGTGCAGAGCCCTCGACATTAAAGTTTAAAAAACTTGACTCGTAACTTGGGCCGCGCGCTTCAATATATGGCATGTCACATTGACAATCCTAACAATTCCCACCAGCAAAACTTCATCACCATATATACCACATAGCTTCTGAAGCATGGTCACAAAACATTGGATTCACCCATCACGTCGCTTGTTGCGCCTCTTGCGCCCCCCCTTATCACCATGCCGCCGTCTGCTCTTGGTGTGCCTCCTCTCGCTGCTGCTGTCACTCCCACAGTAGTCACCCTCACTGCTGCTCCCATCGCTCTCACTGCTGCTCTCATGCCTTCCCCTGTGGTGCTTTCTCCGTGATGCCTTCTTCTTGTGCTTCTTCCTCCTCGCTGCATCATATGATTCTTCACTTCCTGTACTCCCGCTCTCTCGTCTCTTCGTCCTCTTCCATCGCTTCTTCCCCCCATCAGTCTCTCGTGACCGTTTCTTGCTCCTCTTCTTCACCCCCTCCTTCCTCCTCCTCCTCCCCTCCCCTCCACCAGACAAAGAGCCTGCGCTATCCGAGTCAGACCCCGACGATGCTGATGACGACGATGATGACGTCAGCACACGCTTCTTCTTCTTGACAGCAGCAACAGCTGGAGCAGCGGCAGCAGCAAGTGCGCCCCTTCCTTCCCCCATGGCACCACCCCTCATGTCCTCCATGTGCATAACCCATACCGTCTCCACTGCCTCCCCACTCACTCTGCCCCACACGTGCCTCACTCGCCCCGCTTTCCACCTGCCGCATTATCACCTCCTTCTCTTGCTCGTTCCGCCTGCCCTGCTTCAACTGCAACCCCTGCACTGCCTGCCATGCCAGCGCCATCACGCCCCTGGCCCCACACACCACCCTCCTGCTCCTTTCCTGCCCTCCCCTTTCCCGCCTTACTCTCCCGCTTCGCACCCTTGCTGCCCTCCCTCTCCTCTCGCCTGCCCTCGCCCCCTGCCCCGTGTCGCACCTCCCCCGGGTCCACCTGCAAGCCCAGCTCCTCGCCCAGCCCCTCCAGGAAGTCACCTGCCTCCAGCCGGGCAAGAGCCCGCGTGGCAGCTTCTGCCGCTGCCACGTCATCAATGCCACCTGGCGCTGCGGATGTGGCACGAGCATCGTCGTCGCTGTCTTCATCATCCGAAAAGATTGCCTGGAGCGAAGGGGAGCGTGCAGGGTGGCGGGACAGGTGGAGTTGGAGTCACAAACTCGCAGCAGAGGGCAGTAAGGTGACAGGGAAACAGAAGCAGGTGACGTGAGTGTTTAACGGAACACAAATGTAAAATTTTCACGACTACCAAGAGCGATGATAAAAGAGAAAGAGAAAACGGCAAGAGCAGGCGGGGGGCACCTTGAAGAGGTCCATGGGTCGGTTCTCCACCGCCTCCGCTGCTGCCTGCCCCTCCCCCTCCCCCTCCCACACTCCCGCACTTTCCTCTCTCCCCCGTCCTGTATCATCCTCCCCTCCCCCGATCGCTTCCCTCACGTGTCCCTCCTCGTGTCCTTCCATCCACCCATCACGCCCAGGAGGCATGGCAGGCGCAGCACGAGGAGGCGCAGGGAGGGAGAGGAGAGGCGAGGGGGCAGCAGTGGGGGCGGGCGTGGTGGAGGGGAGGGTTTGGGGGAAGGAGGTGAGGGTGTCGAGCTGAGAGGGGCGGTGGAGAGGGGGGGGAGGGGCCTGTTGTGGAGGGACCACGGCGAAGGAGAAGAGAAAGGAGAGAGAAGAAAGCCGCGTGAAAAGGTGAACAAGTGGATCACTGTGCTGTGACCGGGTTGACTGCAGAGAATCAAACGGGTGTGCGGCACAGAACTGCAGCGTGCAAGCAGAGTGAACCACTTGGGCGGCAGGCATGGCAGTGGGACCAGCCGGGCAGAATACACGGGGGGAGGAAGAAGGGGAGTGGACGTGTGGGAAGCAGCAGGAAGCAGCAGGGAAATCTGGTGGCAGGCAAGCAGAGACGTGCTAGCCGACCAGTGCGTGCATCAAGGAAGGAACTGGTTGCCACCAAACGACAACACACGGCTTCCAACAACGTCACCTGTCTGTGGGCTGCCTCACAGGCTTAGTTGGAAGATTTCTTCAACATCAGTGTCGCAGCCTTTTTTCCCTCTCTGTTTCCCGGTCAGCCCGTACGCACTACGCATTTTCACATGATACACAACTTTCAATGAGGTCACATGTACTATGCAAACATGTGAGATGCCCAACTGAGCCCACAGGGTGGCACGCCTATCTCACCTTGCCCGCATACGGGTCGGGCAGGTTGAAGCGCTTGCACAGCAGAGGCAGCAGCCTCCATGCCTCCTCCCTCCGCCGAGCCACCACCACTGCTGCCGCCCCTGCCAGCGCTGTGTCTGCCCCGGGTGTAGCAGGCAGCGCCGCCTTCTCCGTGCTCATGCCGCCCTTGCCCGTTTGGTCCTCGTGCCCACTGCTGTGGAAGCGTGCTGTCATCATTGCTGCCAGCTCAGCTGCCGCCCCGTGCTGCTGGAAGGCCGGCGCAGTGGGGGCGGGGGGAGCAGCAGGAGATGCGGCAGAAGTAAAGGCAGAAGCTGCAGCAGCAGGAGAGGCGGTTGAGGTGGGTGTGGGGTGCGCTGATAGACGGTGGAGCAGGGGCAGGCTGGGAGGAAGGCAGCGGCTGCTCGCCCAGCAGCGCGCCCCGCGCATCAGGCCCTAGGTGCTCCCCCCCACTGCTCCCCACCGCCTTGCCCGCTGCTGCCCTGCCCTGGGCGGCCCTCTGCCTCTCCGCCAGCTCCCACACGCGCCGCCGGTAGTACGCACTGCCCTCCCCGCCCACCAGGAACGCCAGCCGCGCACTGCCCTCTCCTCCCCCTTCCTCCCTCGCGCTTGCGCCCTGCACCATGCCTTCCCGCGCCCCTTCCCCCACCCCTCCCCCTGCCCGAGACAGCAGCAGCGCCTCCACATGCGCCCCACAGCGCGCCACCATGGCCGCCACGCCCTCCACCGCCGCCCGCACCGCCGCGCCTGCGGAGGGAGGGGCTGGCGGCGGGGCGAGTGGGGAGGGCGCTGACATGGCGGAGGGGGGTGGGGAGGAGGGGAAGACGTGGTGGGGGGTGAAGGAGGAGGGCACGTGGGGGGGGGGGGGTTACCTGGAGGGTGGGTGGGTGGGGGGGTGGGAGGGAGGGTGGGAGGGAGGACAGCAGCACGTGTGTGAAAAGGCGTGGTTGGTTGACAGTGAAGCAGTGTGGGTGGAAGTGAAGCAGTGATTGGTTGACAGTGAAGCAGTGTGGGTGGAAGTGAACGGGGACTTGCAGCTAAGGAAAGAAGCAGTGCGGTGGGCAGGGAGCAAGGCTCGTGGTGGGCAGGGAGCAAGGCTCGTGGTGGGCAGGGAACAAGGCTCGTGGTGGGCAGGGAGCAAGGCTCGTGGTGGGCAGGGAGCAAGGCTCGTGGTGGGCAGGGAGCAATGCTCGTGGTGAGCAGGGAGCAAGGCTCGTGGTGGGCAGGGAGCAAGGCTCGTGGTGGGCAGGAAGGCATGTGGCAGAGGCAACAGAAGCAACAGCACACACATTGGGCTGCAGTGAGTGTGGGTGAGGCAAGGGGAGGGCAGGCAGCAGTACCATTTGCATTCCTCCAGCGCCACGCGCCCCTCACAGAAGCCCCGCAGCACAGCGGCGCCGCTCCCACGCCCCACCCCTCCCATCCACGCCATGCCTTGCTGCGCCCCTCCCTGCGCGCCCTGCTGCCCCCCCTGCTGCCCGCGCCTGCCTGCGGCCATGAAACCCCCGCCAGCATGCACGCCTCGCCCCTCCCCCTCCTCGTCCTCGTCGCTCGCCACCTCGGGCAGCTTGCCGCCGGTATCTCTGGAGGGCGCACAGGGGGAGAGGGCGCACGGGGGGAGAGGGCGCACGGGGGGAGAGGGCGCACGGGGGGAGAGGGCGCACGGGGGGAGAGGGCGCACGGGGGGAGAGGGCGCACGGGGGGAGAGGGCGCACGGGGGGGGAGGGCGCACGGGGAGGGAGGGCGTACGGGGGGAGAGGGCAAGGGGGTGAGCGCAGTGCGCATGAAGAACAGGGCAGAGTGAAGGAGGAAAGCAAGAAGGAGTGCTCACATGGTAACGTGCCACCATGGTAACGTGCCACCACATGCAGTCAACCTTTTCTTTGCACAACAACACACTCTCACTCCTCAACCACCACCACTGAACTCCACCACACAGCATCTCACCGGAGTCGTAGATATCCTCATCCTCAGCCCCAGCCTCCTCCAGAGCCCCGATGCCAAACCCCCCCGCCACCCGCCCACTGCCCGCCGCAAACAGTGACTGCTTGCCACCACCCGCCCTGCGCCGCCCACCCAGGCCCCTCTCTCCCCCCCTCTCCCCTCCCTCCCTCGCCCCCCCCGCCGTCCTTTGCCTGTGCTCTGCTCCCACTCCCCAGAGAACAGAGAGGCGGGCGAGGCAGGGAGGGGGAAGGCGGGAAGGCGGGAAGCAAGGACGAGGGAGTTGTAGTGAGCAATGAGAGTGGAACGGGGAGGAGAAAGAGCTACAGTGGTCCTTGCAAGCATGGCAGACAGTATTACCAAGGGGACATTCCACATATGGCAGTCATTGCAAGTATGCCAGTCACCACCACTCTGCACGCCTCACCACCCCTCTTCACGCCTCACCACCCCTCTGCACGCCTGACCTCGCACATCCTCAGCGCCCTGGAAAGCATCGAAGCCCACACCCCGGGTGTCCCGCTTGGGCGCCCTCAGCTGCGCCGCCACCGCCGCCTCTGCTGTCGCTGTTGCCGCCAACGGCCCCCCGTCCTTGCCGCCCCTTGCCCCCCTGCCCTTCCCCACAATCTCCCCTCGACCCCCCCATGCGTCCCCTTCCTCGCCGTCCTCCTCCCCCTCTGCCTCCCCCTCCTCGTCTCCTCCCCCCGCCCCGCGCCCTCTTCCTCCCGCTGCCAGCGCCAGCATTGCCCGCCTGCCCTTGCGCTGCACCTTCTTGGAAGCTGCCACCTCGTCCGGCCCCAGCCCCCTGCCCTCTCTCCACCCCATCCTTCGCAGCAACGCCTTGCCTGGCTCGCGTGGTTGGGCAAGGGGGACGGGAGGAGCAGGGAAGGTTGGTGGAGGGGGGAATGTGAAGCGTGTTGGATTAAGGAGGGGGGTTGGAGAGGGGCGGGAAGTGGGAGAGGTGGAAGGAAAGGGGGGGGGGGGAGGAGGTATGCATGTGCATGGGGCACTGAGGCAATGGGTTGAGACGTGCAGAGAAGAGGACAGGTTGGCTGGGGGACGTGGTACAAGTGGAGTGCACAGGCAAACAGGGAAGGGACAACGTTTCCACATTGCACTCCCAGCAGTCAGCAGCCAGTCCAACGGCAACAAGCCACCCCACCCATCCAATCCAACTGTCCCCTCCCCCTGCCTCCTCTGGCGCAGCCCCTCCTCCCCCTGCCTCCGCCCTCCCTTCCCCCCTTGCCGCACCGATGGAGTCAGCAGCGGGCGCCAGCAGCTCTGCCACGGCCCCCCCGGGAATCACTGAGTGGCGCCGGTCCGCGGCGGGGGCGAGGTGGCGGGCGCGCTCAGCAGCGGTGAAGCCGAACGTGTCGAACGCGCTGTGAGCCGCCACGGCGCTGCGCTGCGCGTCGTGGCGCTCGTCGGCGTCCATGAGCGCCTCCACGCGCTGCGGCTGCACCTCCGCGCGCTGCGAGCGCGACGAGCGGAACAATGCAGGCTGCCACCCTGGGTTGGATGGTGAGGGGTTGGCGGGCAGATAAACGCGGGGGGTTGGCGGGCAGATAAACGCGGGGGGTTGGCGGGCAGATAAACGCGGGGGGTTGGCGGGCAGATAAACGCGGGGGGTTGGCGGGCAGATAAACGCGGGGGGTTGGCGGGCATATAAACGTGGGGGGTTGGCAGGCAGATAAACGCGGGGGGTTGGCGGGCAGATAAACGCGGGGGGTTGGCGGGCAGATAAACGCGGGGGGTTGGCGGGCAGATAAACGTGGGGGGTTGGCGGGCAGATAAACGCGGGGGGTTGGCGGGCAGATAAACGCGGGGGGTTGGGATGAAGAGAGGGGATTTGGGGGTGGAAGGGGAGAGCAGTGGGATGAGTGATGCTGCCGTCGCCCCCTCGGGCGTTGCGTCACCTCACCCCTCGTGCCGGCAAGCGGACCACTGAGGAAGCAGCGAGACGAGCAGGAGAGCGGCAGCAAGGGGGACAGCAGGCGAGGGAACAGCAGGCGAGGGAACAGCCGCATCGGCGCCTAATGGCGCGAGAATCCGAGAGAGAGTCTCAGCGCGCGAAAAGCGCACGCTCGCATGGCGGCAAGGCGTGGAATAACCTTCCCTGCACCCCTCCTTTTGCTTCCTCTCACCGGTTTTGGGCTCCAAGCCTATGGCAGGTGCCTCGTACCTTCCTTGGACCCCACGCTGTTGAAGTACCCCGCGGAAAAGCCCCCCGTTAACGCGCCGTGAAACCGCCGCCTGCCCTCATCGTCGCGCGCCTTCCTGCTGTCACGGCGGCACCGCCTGCTTTGCGCGCCCCTCCACCACCGCCAGGTGCAGCTTGCGGCCCCCCGCGCCCTCCGCGCGCTCCAACGCGCGCCCGAAGTACACGTTATCCTCGCCATTGTCGTCCATCACTGCGTTCGCAATATAAAGGTATCTAGAAACAATGAAAATTTCCTCTTCGAATCTCAAGTAGAGCTAACAATCAGCTCTAGTCGACCGCCAAGGTAACGCGCTAGATTGCGAGCAAGGGGGCGGGGGCCACTGACGGGCACATGACGCGGGTGCTCTTTCCTACGCCTAGCTAGTGAGGACTGAGGCTAATCGTCTGTGCCATAGCCGTGCAAGCCTCGATCACATGCAGAGCACTCAAGGTTTGCCTGCTTTCGGAGATTCAGTTAGGGCAGGTCAAACTTTGCACGCATTCGCAGGAAACCCTACCCAACCATCTTGTTTTTTAAATAGAACGCTCTGAATCAAGCCTCAACCTTTTTGAACCGCAATCGGACGTACTCTTTTGACCCGCCCTTAGCAGATATTTCTTTGAGGTTGACCAACCGAAATAAACCGAATCGAACCACACAGAAACCTAAATTTCCAGTGATTGACAACCGAATACCTCTAAGAGTGTTAGGGCTCATTCCGCTCTTGACACAAATGTCTCAATCGCGTCATCAAACCTCTGTAACAGTCAACACCGCATAAAACCGAGGTGTAAAACATATTCACCGTACTGCATCTCTTCAATTGAGACGCGAGGCCTTTGTGACGCGCTTCAGGAAAAACCCTTAGTACTTATGTTCACTAATAATGCTACCTATATTTGTTCGTTAAATACCCGTATAAGGAGCTGCAAGCCCGGAACAAAAAAAACATTGAATATTGAAAGGGTGCTCTATTGTGAATTAGCGATCATTGTTTGTAAGGAAATACAATTCGTCACTCCAGTCGCACTTTAGCGGGTTCAGTCCTAAAGGGTTCGCGCCAGCTAGTTCGGTTTACAAACCCGACCAAACAACCACGAATCGCCCTGCACTACCGTATTCGCCAAACTTCTGAGCCTACATTTCCCGTGGTTCTCGCCTAGCTATGATTTCCCCCTAAATTATCGTCAGTTTTTTGTAATCACAAACTCGCATATTAGAAATAGAATGCAACGGAATGATTGCATTAGGGTAGGGAGTCAATACGAAAAGGAAGCCTAACAAAGTTACTCCCTATGGAGTATCTCACAGCAGCCTATCACAATATTAACATTCAACACACCCCAATAGGCTAAGTGAGGGGCACCCAACAACTAGCAAGTGAAATGTTAGAAACAATAGGCTGTACAAAAGAAGAATCACGAAAGAGGAGGTTTTACTAGCAGCAGTTGGGATACATATAGCAAACCCTAACTGGGTTGTACTCGCTATAGAGCACCCCACTACAGGCTAGATAATCACATTCTGACACACCCCCATAGCCAAAGTGGGGTGTAATCAGCACAATGAGCAGGCATAGTAATACCGTATGGCCCCGGATATAAGCGTATATGCGCTTATAATAAGTTCAAAAATTTTAGGGGTGGCGCTTGTAATTTAGTAACGGCCATAAGCGCCGGCGCTTATATAATGACACATACACATTTATACGTTAAGAGTACAAAATTGAAACGAGTCGAAATCATATAGAGTACCACAAAGCAGAATCGTGCGCAAGCGATTCTGCTTCCTGCACACTGTCAAATTCGCGTCACTTTGCAGGGATGCCAGCACATCCTGACTGGACGCGCAGCCAGTCAGGTCTTCGCGAGTCAAACGAAGCGAAAATGAAATTGACTCGCTGCAAAACTGAAATTTGTTACCGATTTTAATTGATATTTAAATTAAAAAGGGGGGGCGCTTATAATAAGTAATGGTTTTACAGGGGGGGGCGCTTATAATCGAGGATCGGCCATAAGCGCCATGCTCCAGATAGAAGCGCCGGCGCCTATAATAGGCCGGCGCCTATATCCGGGGCCATACGGTAGTTCACAATTATTAGCAAAGTTAGAGGCGATCACAGATGGCAAATGAGGAGGAATTGTGAAGGGAGAGAAGATGGGAGACGACAGCTGAAGCAGCAGACACACGAGCAACAGGAGGATTGGCACAATGGCTACCGAGCGCACGAGGGCACCGGACTACGGGAGTATCTTGCTCCGCGGCTACGACGAGCGGCAGGAGCAACGGACCCACAGGCGACTGGCACAGCAAGGCTCTCTGGGCTACCGAGAGCGCGACGGCTCTGGACTACAGGCGCTGCGTACGACACGACGGTGGCCTCCTCTCAGCCTCCCCAAACAGTCCCACCTCCTTTCCACACACCCCCTGCTGCACCCCTAGCTCCACTCCCACGTCACCCCCCTGGCTCCACTCCCCTCGGCTCCCACACCTCCACCCCCCTCAGCAGCAGGTGCAGCAGTGGGAGAAAAGGGGGGTCGCGCGCTCCTCCTCAGGGCGCCGAAACGGACAGGCAAGGGGGCGCGCGCGGTTCCCCAGGGCACCGCGACGGACGGGCTGGGGGCGCGCGTAGCTCCCCAGGGCGCCTGCGACGGACTCGAGAGGGGGCGCGCGCGGCCTGCAGGGCAACGCGACGAGACGGGCGGGGGCTGTGCGCGGGTCCCCACAGCAGAAAACCGTCGCGCGCCCTGAGCGCACGGCAGGAAGAAGACAGCGCGCGCCCGAGGCGCGCGAGAAGCAGAACAGCAGCGGAAGCAGTTAGGTGGCGGACCCATCCACAGGATCGATCCAAGGGGGTCGACCTACTCTGATAGCATGTCAGAAACAAGAAGTGCAAAAGAAGAATGACGAAAGAGAAGGTTTCACTAGCAGCAGTTGGGATACATATAGTAAACCCTAACTGGGTTGTACTCGCTATAGAGCACCCCACTACAGGCTAGATAATAACATTCTGACATGAAACAACGGTCACAAGACCAGTCAAGAGCAAGCAACAAAACAAGGCTCAAGGTGGCGCACAAAGTCACCACACACTCCGAGCACAAACTGCGAAGAGTCAATCGACAACGGTAGTGCGCTAGACTACGGGGGTCGGCACGAACTACTGAGAGTGATCGTAGCTTTGCTTGCGTTCCTTAGCACTTGCACATTCACGGGAGAAGTTGGCAAGAGTTTCACTAACAATGGCGAAATTACATAATGAGTGAGTTCACAGTGACAAGAATGACTACGTCAAGCACCTAGCAACCCTGCAACTAGCCTAGTCGACCGCCTAGCACAGCTTGGTCGACCGCCTGCCAGCGTTGCGTAGAGGAGCCGCGCCAGCACTGCAGAAGGGCGACCTGCCAACGCAGCAAGTCGACGGCGTGCCAACGCTGCAACAGAGCGGTTGTCCAGCATTGCCCCGTAGAAGACAGCAGTGCGCACGCTCGCAGGTGCACACATACGATTGGCCCGACGTGCCTCGTTGAGCATCCGTCGGCTGTCGTTTGCGCCTGACAAGCCACATCGACTTCAAGATACCAACCAGTGGTCGCCTTCGCCATCGCGACCTCGACGACGTTCGTGTGCCTCCGCAGAA
Source organism: Closterium sp. NIES-65 (assembly GCA_948144175.1). Lineage (NCBI taxonomy): Eukaryota > Viridiplantae > Streptophyta > Zygnematophyceae > Desmidiales > Closteriaceae > Closterium > Closterium sp. NIES-65. Next base: position 671,655 of record CANXME010001443.1, on the reverse strand, counting down.
CTCGTCGAGCAGGTTACTTGGTCGACCTGGTCGACCACCATCGACCACCAAGTGCCTCCGGTCGACCACTAGGTGCTTCTGGTCGACCACCGGGTGCCTCTGGTCGACTAAAGCTCCTGTCGAGCTACCCCCTAGTCGACGGACCCCTTCCGTCAACCAGGACTGTCAGCTGTTGTCGTCGAGCTCCCCTCGTCGACCGCTGCTCACTTATCAGGTAGACGGACTGCTCTGTCGACCTCGCAGTCGAACTGCTACTCCTGGTCGACGGTCCACCCGTCGCCCAGCCCAGTTAGCTGCAGCTGTCGAGATCCCTGGTCAACGGCTCTAGCCTCGTGACAGTCTTGTGCAGGTCGACAGCCATCTCATCAACCTGCCCCGCAGAAGAAGGTCGTCGAGCACTCCTTGTCGACGGCAACACCATAGTGATCCCCTATAGCTCGACGAAGCCCGTTGAGCAGCTCCTTCCCTGCGAACGGCCGGCTGCTACTCCCATACATCCAACCAATTCGTTTGTGTTGCCCAAGCGAGGGAGGGGCCAACACTCCACTCCCGTTAACACTCCCCTGCCGCGGGCCTCCAGCCCACTCGGCAGTACTCCACGGAGAAAACTCGTTCTCGACGTGCACCCCATACATAGCACGCTGTCACCGCACCAGCCGTGCAGAAGGGCACGGCACCTACTGCTGCACATTCTCATCGCCGTCGCCGACGTTGGCCAGACGAAATTAGCCAAAGGCGACAGAGCACCGGTTGAAAGCCGGAAAATGTAGCACTTGCGTCAGGAAGTCAGCCGGCTGTTCGGTGGTCGGGATGTACTTCAAGACGAAATTCCCGCGCCTCACCATGTGCTGCAGCCAGGCATATCGTCGCTCCATATGCTTGAGGTTGCGCGTCAGCCCCAAGCCCTCAACGATCGTGATTGCCGACTTGTTGTCCACGACGAGGACAGCCGGCTTCCCAAAGTCGATCAGCTTGAATCCTGCAAGGAGGAAGCGAAGTCGATGCCCCTCCTTCCCGGCGTCCGTGGCTGTGACGTACTCCGACTTGGTCGAGGAGAGCAACGCACACTTGATGCGCTAGCTCGACCAGGAGACAGCGGCCCCTTTGAAGACGAACACGTAGCCGCCCGTGCTTGTCTGCTTCTGCTTGTCGCCCGCGTCGTCGGCGTCCACGTAGCCGATCAGCTCTAGCGACCCTAGTCCACCGCTGAACTCTAGGGCGCTGTCAGCGAGGTAGGCAAGACAGCAGTCGGCCTCGCGCCAATGCTGGTCGCTCCGTACTGTGAGGCTTCCCCCCAGCTTGCTTGCAGGCGAACGCGATGTCCGGCCTCCTTGTCGTCGCCGCGAACTGCAGCGAGCCAACCTTCTGCCGGTACTCCTCCTCCTCACACTCCTGGGCTTCCTTGTCGTCGAACATAAGGTCGGCCTAGGCGTCAACTGAGACCGGCGTCTTCGAGACTCGACCGCCCTGCTCCTCATCGATGAAGCGCCTGCGCAGCTTGTCGGCGTAGTTTTCCTAGTGCAGCCACAGCTTCCTCTCTGGCCTGTCGCGCACAATCTCTAGCCCAAGGTACTTCACCACCGGCAAGATCTCACGTAGCTCGAAGGCGACCTCCAGCAGCTCCTTCAGCATTGCCGTGCTGCTGCTCGCGGCGAGCAGGTCATCGACGTAGACCAACACCCAGCAGGTCACTCCGTCATTACCGGCCTTGAAGTAGAGCGCCATGTCGATCTGGCTCTTCTTCCCGCCCGCGCCCAAAAGCACACTGTCAAGAGCCCTGTACCATAGCAGCGGCGACTGCTTTAGCCCGTAGAGGCTCTTCAACAGCTTACACCCCCGGCCGGTCCCATCGTCGAAGTAGTCTGGCTGCTACATGTAGAGTACCCTGTCGAGCTTGCTTTGCAGGAAATCGTTCTTGATGTCTAGTTGCATCAGGTTGAGGTCGAGGGCGGCAACGAGGCTGAGGAAGATCTTGAGCGTGACGCAGCTGCTCACTGGCGAGTACGGCTTGTCGTAGTCGGCACCGTACACCGCGTGAAGCCCTTTCACGACCAGCCTCGCATTCTCGGGCTCGACGATGTCGTCGACGTGGTAATTCGTCGTCAACACCCATCGGTTCTTCATGATGTTCACCCCGCGTGGGCGTTCGACCAGCTCCCAAGTGCCCATGCCGATGAGGCTGCGGATCTCTTCTTCCATGGCGGCCTTCACCGCCTCGCCATTCCAGCTCGACGTCGCCTCCTTCACCGTCATTGTGGCGATGTCCCAGCGGTGTTCGGGGTCGGGTGGATGTCGGGGTCGAGCTCCGGCAGGTCTTCATCCTCCTCGGCATTGTCGTACAACAGGTCGTCTTCGACCTCGTCGAACACCGTGGTGAAGGCAGCTGGCGCTAGGCAGGCGTGGAAGCTCAGCCGCTCCGGTGGCCGTCGAGCTCGACCTGTGCGTCGCAGCTCAGGCTTCGTGATCGGCACTTCCACCACGTCGCTTTCGGTGGACTCCTCACCAGGCGACTGCTCCCCTTCCTCGTTGAACGTCCTCGTCGTCGACCAGCTGCTTCGACCCGTCGTCTGGCTGCTCGTCTGCTGCTGACTTCGACAGCTCCCCTGTCGAGCGCCCCGGCTGCTGCTCCCCTGTCGGCTGCACCGCTGCTGTTGCCTCCTGTTCGACCGGCTCCCCTATCTGCTACTCCCCTGTTGTTGACGGCTTCCCATCCTGGTTGATGAGGTTGGCGCCTTTTCGTCCGCCGGCGATGCCATGGGCCGGCGCCACAGGCGACGCCCCAAGGCTCCCCTCATCGTCAGGTGGTCGACGCAGGTGCCGACCCAGGCCGATCTGAGACGGTGGTGGTAGTAGCAAGAACAGGGGGAGGATGAAGAACTTCCACGACATCCTCATCAGCGGGCTCGTCGACCTCGGCGAGCAGCGAGACCGTTGTCGTCGAGGTGTTTGTTAGTGGGTGTGCATGCGTCCGCCTTGATGCCGGCCCATACTTCACCTTCCACACCCCCAGTGACACCGTCACGTAGAAGATCACCTCGACCCACGTGACCACCTTGTTGTCGGTCAGGTCGAGCACCTCCCAGCCCTTGCTCTCTGGCGACACACCCAGGTGAAGCCTTCAGCGAGCCTTCAACACTAGCTTCCCACCGCGCTGCTGCTCAGGATCCATGAACTGCACCATGCAGCCCCACACCCGCGCCAGCGTGAGGTCGGGCTTCTTCCCGGTCAGCAGTTGGTACAGAGTCGTCCCCGGCGGCGTCGTCGACCGCTCCAAGCAGTTGTGCACCCAGATAGCTTGGCGTAGAGCGAGGTGCCACCAGTGGTGCTGCACGCCGATGTGCAGAAGCATCGTCCACACGAACTCAACGACCGTGCGGATCTCCCGCTCAGCCACGCCAATCTGGTGCAGAGTGTAAGGGTACAACATGTCGTGAACGATGCCCTTCCCATTGATGAAGTCGGTGAACGCCTTTCCGAGGAACTCCCCTCCCTGATCTGACAGAGCACCGGCACCGACTTCTTCGTCTGCCGCTCTACCAGCACCAGCCACTGCTGAAACTCCCGCACCACGTCACTCTTCTTGGCGACTGACATTGCCTACACAAACCGAGTGTGGCGATCCTTCAGCAGTAGGAAGTACAAGCTGCCATCCTTGGCAGCTACCCAAAATGGCCTGCACAAGTCAATGTGCACGACAGCCAGTGCCTCCTCGGCGTCCGAGCCCTTGGCAAGGAAGGTGTGCCACGCTATCTTTCCCCCGACGCACGAGACAAACGGCGGGTCTGCTACGGTCGACGGCGTGATGTCGAGCCCAGTAGCAACTTCATGCTTCACCGAGCTCTTGATCGTGTCGACTCTGATGTGCGCAAGCCTCGTATGCATCCAGTCAGGGGTCAACTTCGTTGCGGAGACAATTTTCCGCACAACCACCATCTCGGTTGCAGCATCTCGTCCCCGTCGCCCTGCAGCTGCACACTGCTCTCCTTCAACTTGCCAGCAGATAGCAGGTTTGCTTGTATGCCCAAAACATAGAGCACGTCGGGGATGAGGACCTGCTTTCCGGCCTCCCTTTGCAAAGCGACAGTTCCGCGACCATCGACATGCTGCAACGCTCCATATCCGCACACATGCTTCATACCGTCGCTTGGCGCCATGTCAACGAAGACCGCCTTCGTCCCCATCAGGTGGTGGGAGCACCCGCAATTGAGGGCTCCACCAAGCCGACCATCAAGCACGACGCCTCCCTGACGCCTCGGCCCTTGCCCCTGGAGCTGTCGACGTCCTTCGTCGACGACGTTTTCTTCGACGTCCGCTTCTCTTTGCGCGGCTTCTCATCTCGACGGGGGCGACGGCTGGTCGACCGGCCATGGCCTCCCTTGGTGTCGTCCTCGTCGCTGTCGTCGCGCTCGGGGCACTCGTAGGAAAAATGGTCGGGTCGCCACAGATCCAGCGCAACCGCCGTCAACCACCACCTCCACGGCCCTTGCCCCGCGTCGATCTCTTCTCGTCGACGTCCTTCGTCGACCGCCCGCCTCCGCTACCACCTCCGCCCATCTTCCTCCGCAGCCCTTGCTGCTGATTCGGCTTTGTCGGTGTAGCGTAATTTGCATGTGGAAGGAGCTCCGTGGGCTGTTGTGCTTCTTGCATTGCCTCATCTTGGAGGATGTAGCAGGTGAAGGAGTATCACGCGTGCTGGGTATCATCATCATCCTCTTCATGAGGTTGTAGTTGCGCGGCAGGCCCTTGACGATGTGGGTGATGTAGGACGCCGTCGAGTATGTAGCACCCGCCATCCGCATCTCAGCCAGGATCCGTCGAGCATGGTTGCAGTAGTCCGTTGCCGACACGAGTTTGCCCATCCGAATGCGAGTCATCTTTCCCTCCACCTGTTAGATGCACAGGTCGTCCTTCACCTCGGTACGTCGACAGGATGAAGTGCCATGCATGGTGACCAGCATCCAGTCGCTCTCGACAGCTTCTGAGCGCTAGCTGAAACACCGTCGAGCAGCACCTTGAGATGACCATGAAGGTGACAAGGTGAGCAGCACGAAACTCCCCGCGAAGCTCAACATCGTCCACGGGTGGAATTGGCAGAGTGCCGTCGGCGAAGCCCTTCTGCACGGCGATCTCTAGTTGAGGTTCTATCGACTCTGTCCAGGTGATGAGGTCCCGTCGACCTTGCAGCGGTGCGACGGTGATCCGGTCCGGCGAGAACTTGAAGTAGCCATACGCCGGTGCAATCCCGCCCGCCGTCACGTGCGTCATCGCCGAGAGACCTCCACCGCTTTGTAGAGGAAATTGACATCGACCATCGACGTCGGTACGCGAGCTGCCTGCAGCCACCATCGACCGCTGCACTCGCGCCTGAATCCTGTCGACACCACCGCCGACCTTGTTCACCTCTCTTTGCCTCGTGCCTTTGCTGCTGCTGACTCGTGCACCGCCGTCGACCTCGTTGTCGACGCCACCTTCATTTCGGACCTGTCGAGGAGATGCAGGACGGGAAAGGTGTTCTGTCACCCACTGCGACCGGATGCCCTACTCGACGATCATTAAGGGGATCGTCCCGTACTCGCCATCCGCGTGGCGTTTCCTCGCGTCAGCCAAACGTGCCTCCAAGGTTTCCGCTACGCCCACATCAACTACGGGGTCGACCATGGCGACTAACGCTTCTGCTGACCTACGAACGACTTAGTAGGTGCAAAATTCGGCTCTTATCTAAAGGTCGCGTTGTGACGATCTAGGATCGAGCTTAGAAAAGAGAATGTGAATTGAATTATTCACCTGGGTACAACACGAGGCTATATATAGGCTCGACACAAGGCCCCGTAACGAGGTGTTACGCAAAGGTTCCGCGGGTCGCGAAGCGTCTCAAACGGATCCTTCCTGAATTCGGTAGAAGGCAATTCAGTGGCAACTGAAAAGCCAGAATTCGGTGCACGCAACCTATCTCGGTGCTATAACTATAATAAAATATAAGAAAGAACCTAGCCTAGGAAATCAAGCAATTCATGCATGCATATAATTTTCCTATGCTAGAAATAGCATAATAGAGTAAAGGCAAGCAAGCATAGCTGGCATAAGCCATCGTACTCTCACACGTCCCCCCCTCAAAGCTGGGTGGCGTGAGATACACCCTGCTTGACAAGATAGTCCTTGAGAGCACGACGTGCGTTGCCCATATCAGCTTCTGCAACCCAACTTTCCTTAGTGGGGTCGTATCCCTTCCAGTGTATCAGGAACTCGAGGGTCTTGCCGCCGCGGTGCCGATGAGAGAGGACGCGCTCAATCTCGTACTCGGTTTCGTCCTTCACAAGAACAGGTGGAGGTGGCGGTAGCTGCCGTTCCTGGAACTGTTGGTTGGGGTCCTTGTAGGGTTTCAGTAGCTGCACATGGAAAGCATTGTGAAGCTTCCACATATTTGGTAAGCGCAAGCGGAATGTAACTGGTGCCACCAGTGCCTCAATGAGTAAAGGACCACAGAAGCGAGGCCGGAGTTTGGATGGGAGGTGAGACAGGTTCAAGTTGCGCGTGTCAAGAAGCACCTGATCTTCGACTGCTACTGAGTGATCACGTCGCTGACGATCGGCATTCTGCTTCTGGGAGGTCTGCATCGTGGTGAGTCGTCGCTGAGTCTTCTCCCATAGCTCCTGCATGGTGGTGACGAAGCAATGTGCAGCTTGGACGTGTGCCGGTGTGGTAGGTTGCTGTGGTGTGAGTGGCTCCCATCCGTAATGCAGGAAGAAAGGAGATTTCCCTGTGGCCGCATGTGACGCGTTGTTGTAAGCAAACTCTAGGGTCGGTAACTGTGTGTCCCAGTGGTTGACGTCGTCCTTGCAAGCTGTGCGCAATAACTATTCAACCACTTGATTGAGTCGCTCTGTCTGTCCGTCAGTCTGTGGGTGGTATGCTGAGGAGATCGCAAGTTTAGTCCCCTATAATCCCATGAGCTCCTTCCAAAACTTACTGGTGAATTTTGGGTCTCTGTTTGAGATGAGTGTACCGGGGATGTCGTTGATGGTGATGACACGGTCAAAGAAGAGGCGAGGAGTTGCTTCTGCTGTGGCGGTGGCGTTGGCCGGTAGGAAGTGCCCTATTTCGGAGAACTTATCAATGACTACGAGGATGGAATCATGTCCCCGTGAGGTCGAGGGAAGTCCTGTGATGAAGTCGAGACTAACGACCTGCCATGGCTGCTCCGGTATGGGTAGAGGCTGAAGTAACTCTGCTTTCTTCTGCTTGCTGCTCTTCATCCGCTAGCACGTGTCGCAGGAGGTGACGAACTGCTGCATATCTACTGCCATCCGGGGCCAGTAGTAATACTTCGCTATTCCTGCTAACGTCTTGTTGCTCCCGAAATGTCCCGCATATGGTACGTCGTGGAAAACCTCCAATAGGATCTGCCGTAGCGGGGCGTAATTCGGTACCCAAATCTTTCCTGAACCCTTCCTTACCGCTAGGACTTTCTCCCACTGTAACAGTTTCTGTTTCTCTGCCGTTGCTATCTCGCCGTCCACGGAGTACCCATGTTGGAATATACCTTTGAGCAGAGGGTTCATCCCGTCAAGTTGGATGCCTGCTACATAACCTGGGCAGCTCAACGCGTCTGCTTTGTTCTGTAGCCCGGGCTTGTAGATGATGTTGTAGTGGAAGTGGGTCTCCAAAAAATCCACCCACCGTACCTGTCGTCGTGAGAGCGTAGGCTGCGACTTCAGGTATTTGAGGCTGCAGTGGTCAGTATAGACTGTGGTCTTGGCTCCCTCGAGGTAACACCTCCACGCCTTGAAGGCTACGACTATAGCTAGGGCTTCCTTGTGGTGGATGGGGTAGTTAAGTTCTCCTTCCGTGCAGTCTCTTACTAAGGTAGGCGATAGGCTGTAAAGCGTTCCCGTGATCCTGCATTAGTACTACTCCGACTGCCTGGCCACTAGCGTCTGCTTCAACTATGTAGTCCTTCTCGGTGTCTGGTAGGATAAGTACTGGGGCTATGGTCAGTGTTGTCTGTAGCTGTTCCATGGCTTGCTAATATGGAGTATCCCATTTGAAGGGCGTATCCTTTTTCAGTAGGTCTGTCAGTGGCGCTGCAATCTTAGCGTACTGCGGCACGAAGCCTGCTGTAGTAATTGGCGAGTCCTAGGAACTGCAGCAACTCCTTCAAGTTCTCAGGAACTTTCCACTTCTTGTGACAAAGTTTGAAGGAAGAAAGAGGATTGAACTAGCAAGAATGAGGATACAAATAGCAAACCCTAGAAGGGTTGTACTCGCTATAGAGCACCCCACTACAGGCTAGAACAATAAGATAATATTCTGACACACCCCCATAGCCAAAGTGGGGTGTAATCAGCAGAGCAGGCAAAGCAATACAAGCTCAGGGTGGATCACAATGTCACCACACATTCTGAGCACAAGTTCAAGAAGAAATAGTTTAGAGTTCACAATTATAAGCAAAGCTAGTGGTAGTCACAACGGGCAAGTGAGGAGGAGGAGGGAGAGTGAGGGGAGAGGAGATAGGAGGCGACGGCTGAAGCTGCAGACACACGGGCAACAGGAGGCAGACTGGCACAGCGGCTACCGGACAGCGCCCGGACTACAGGATTAACAGGCCCCGCGGCTCAAATAGCGGCGGACGGGCAACGGACCCACAGGCGGCTGGCGTAGAAGTCTAGCTCACTGGGCTACCGGGACAGCGCCCCGGACTACAGGTGCTTCTGACGACAAACTGGCAACCTCCGCTCATCCTCCCGCACACAGTCCCACCCCCCTGATACACACCCACTGCTACACCGCTAGCTCTACTCCCACGCACCACCCATTAAACCCCAAACCCCAGTCTCCCACACAACCACCCCCCTCAGCGACAGCTGCAGCAGTGGGAGACGAAGGAGGAGGAGGAGCAAAGGGAGGAAGGCACACCGATCACCCCCATACCCGCCACCCCACAGCTCGCCCCTCAGGTCGCCTCGACGGACGACGGGAAATGGGGGGGAGGGGAGAAAGGGGCCCACCACGGACCTGAGAGAGTCGCAGGTGGGGGGACGGGGCCGGGGCCGCGAGTAGGGCGACGGGGCCGCGCGGGCGGCGACGGGGCCGCTGCGGCGGCGACGGGGCCGCGCGGGCGGTGAAGGGGCCGCGGCGGGTGGGGAGGGGGTCGTTGCGGGCGGCGACGGGGCCGCACGGGCGGCGACAGGGCCGCTGCGGCGGCGACGAGGCCGCTCGGGCGGCGAAGGGGCCGCGGCGGGTGGGGACGGGGTCGCTGCGGGCGACGACGGGGCCGCACGCGACACCCCAGACCGTCGTAACGGACAGGCGGGGGCCGCGCGCGGCTCCCCTGGGCGGCGCGACGGAGCAGCGGGCGGCGCGCCAGAGAAGAAAGGGGCCGCGCGCCGAAGGTGGCGGGGCCGCGACCGGAGTAGGGCGGCGGGGCCGCGAGGGGTCCCCGTCGCCCGTCGCGACGCCTCCAGAGCGGGACGCGGCGAACGCCGCGAGGCAGACGCCCGCCGCGCGCCTCGGGGCGCATGGCGGGCAGAGAACCGCCGCGCGCCTCGGGGCGCACGTCGGGCAGAAAACCGCCGCAGGCCTCGGGGCGCACGGCGGGCAGAAAACCGCCGCGCGCCTCGGGGCGCACGGCGGGAGGAAAAAGTAGCAGCGGAAGCGAGGTGGGAACACACCCACAGGATCGATCCAAGGGGATCGACCTGCTCTGATAGCATGACAAAGTTTGAAGGAAGAAAGAGGATTGAACTAGCAAGAATGAGGATACAAATAGCAAACCCTAGAAGGGTTGTACTCCCTATAGAGCACCCCACTACAGGCTAGAACAATAAGATAATATTCTGACATCTTGATGGCTTCGATCTTCCGCGGGTCCACGTGTACGCCCTCAACACTCACCATGTGTCAGAGAAACTGCACCTTCTTCAGGGCGAAGTCGCTCTTTGACAGCTTCACGTAGAACTTGTTTTTCCGCCGGATCTCGAACACCTTCCGCAGATGCTCCACGTACTCCTTCATGTTCTTGGAGTAGATAAGGATATCGTCCAGGTACACCACTACGCACTCGTCCAGCAGGGGCCGTAGACTATGGTTCATTTCCGCGTGGAACGTTGCTTGAGAAAGTGAACGAGAATGATTGAACTATAAAACAGTTGGGTACAAGTACTAACCCTAATTGGGTTGTACCCTTTATGGGCTACCCCACTACAGCCTACACAGATGTATAAGCTACAATGTTCTGACACACCCCCATAGGCAAAGTGGGGGAGAACAAGGGGTCACAAGACCAGTCAAGCAAAGCAAGCTCAGGGTGGATCACAAAGTCACCACACATTCCGAGCACAAGTTCAAGGCCACAAGGCCAGTTCACATGCAGGAGTACATATATATGAAAGGCTAGACAAGCAAGAGCAGGTGTACATATATATATATTTATATATATATATATGTAACCGTAAAGCAAGGTCAAGAGGTGAGCAAGTGAGACAAGGCAGGCACAAGACCAAGGTGAGTACAGAAGCGCTGATGATCACAAGGCGCAAGCGCCTTGGTGAAGATATCAGCAGTGTTGGCCTTACAAATTACGTACGCAAGGCGCAGCTGACCACGCTGCTGTAGCTCACGAGCAAGGAAGTAGCGAAGAGCAATGTGCTTCGTTCTGTGCTCCTGTCTCTGCTCCCGACACAAGGCCAGCATGGCCTTGTTGTCTACGTACAGCACTGGAGGAGAACGAGGCGGCTCTCCGAGGTCATTCACCAGGTAGGTGAGCCAGCGAAGCTCCTGTGCAGCCATGGCTCCTGCATAGATCTCAGCCTCACAACTGAAGCCGAGAATAGAAGACAAGCGGGTAGCCTGCGACGAAACAGAGCCGGAACCAAGGCTGAAGGTGTAGCCCTGTGACGACCGCTGCGTAGCCTGGTCGTCAGCCCAAGAAGCGTCCGCGTGCTCAGTGAGGACCACTAGACTCTGCCCTCCAAGCACAAGCCCTATGCCTGACATACTACACAAGTAGTGCAACACCCTCTTCGCTACAGCCATGTGCTCCGATCTGTGTCTCCCAGGAGCAACATAGCGTGTAAGAATGCTAAGAGGGTATGCAAGGTCAGGTCGTGTGCAGGTCATCAGGTACATGAGGCAGCCAACGAGCTCTGGGTACAGGCCGCTCAACTCTACGGACTCATCCGAAGGCAGAGCTGAGAGCGAGTGGCGAGTAGGCAGAGGAGTGGCCTGAGGCGAGGAGCATGTGAAGCCGAAGCGCCGAAGGACCTGCTGCACCATGTGTGACTGAGTCAGGGTAATGGTGCGGCGTGCTCTGTCTCGGGTGATCTGCAAGCCAAGGTAGCTGCGCAGTTCACCCAGTTCTGTGCACGTGTGTCTCTTCTGCAGCTCGGACTTCACGTGGGCGAGTCCAGCAATGTCAGCTGTGGCAAAGACCAAGTCGTCGACGTACACGAGGATGTAGAACGGCGGCAAAGAAGTGTGCTGCGTAGAAACAGCGACGGGTCGGCACTAGATGGAGCAAACCTGAGCGCCGCAAGTGTAGTCCTCAGTGTGTCGTGCCACTCACGGGGTGCCTGGCAGAGAGCGTAGACTGGCAGCTGGAGGCTCCACTGGGTGCCAGGAGGAAAAGTCCCATTGAAGACAAGTGGGCGGCGCAGCTTGATCTCCTCGTGCAGGCTGCCATGCAAGAAAGCAGTGCTGAATTCAAGAGAGTGTAGCTCGTAGTCACGGTGAGCAGCTATGTGCAGCAGTACCCAAAGAGTGGTCATCTTCGGGGTGGGAGAGAAGGTCTGAAAGTAGTCAACTCCCTGCCGCTGACTGAAGCCACGAGCCACGTAACGCGCCTTGAAGATAGGCAGAGAACCCGGCGGTCGCTTCACCCTGAAAATCCACATGCCACTGACGATGTTCGCCCCAGGAGGGGGAACGGCGTCAACGTAGGTGCCTGTGGACTTCCAGGAAGCCATCTCTGCGTCCATAGCAGCATGCCACTGAGAGGAGTAGGGACCCTCTATCGCCTCGGCGTAAGAGCGCGGAGTCAGGATGTCAAGTGCATCTGGGTCTCCCTCAGGGGTAAGCAGTACGGACACGAGATGAGGTGAAGCACCAGCCAAACACTGGAACTCCTCTTGCTTGTCCTCAAGGACGTCCGTGCCAATGGCACACTCACCCCCGACGGACGGAGGACAGACAGACTCAGACTCAGCAACAAGACTGGCAGCGTAGTCTAGGCGACAGCGAGCAGCAAAGTCGACGAGCTCAGCAACTAGGGCAGACGCAGCAGTGGACTCAAAGGAAGGGTCAGTGACAACAGTAGCAAGGAGACGCGTGAAAGTCGAACTGGCAGTACGAAGAGAGTCCGACTCCGGGTCGGCAAGAGCAGGAAGAGAAGACTTAGGAGGAGAAGGCAAAGGGGCACGCAGAGGGGCAGTGGACGGACGTAGAGAGATCCGGTGCGTGCCAGGGACAGGAGGAGGACGCTGACGCGAACTACAACCACTAGTGCGAGCAGGACGGACAGGCAACGCAGGGCGAGACGCAGGCTCACGATGCTCAGCAAGACCTCCAGTAGGACTAGTGTAGGGAGAAGGAGTAGGCAGTGGGGAGGCTGGCTGTAACTGTAACTGTGACTGTAACTGAGCTGGGTTGTCCTCGAGCCACGTAACGCACCTTGAAGATAGGCGGAGAACCCGGCGGTCGCTTTACCCTGAAAATCCACATGCCACAAGCACAAGGCCACAAGACCAGTAATTGATAGTAGATCTGAGCTCCGTAATTTGAATTCTAAGGCACTTAGAATAAGGCACAGAATGTAGATGCTATGATGGCATCTACCAACTAGATGTTGCTAATTGTTGCAATCACTGACATCTAGTTGGTAGATGTCAGTGGTGGGGTGTCCACTAAACCTGCCACGTTGGAGCCGCAAGTGTAGTCCTTAGTGTGTTGTGCCACATTTGGAACGCTTGATGCAGACCGTAGACTGGCCGTGAGAGGCTCAATAGGGTACCCTCATTAAACGACCAAGTGAAGCCACGAGGGCGGCGCAGCCACATCGCTTCGTGAAGGCTGCCCTACAAGAAGGGTGTCGAAAAGTCGAGGAAGTGCAGCTCGTAGTTATGCAGTGTTGCAACGTGCAGTAACATCCGAAGAGTGGTCATCTTTGGGGTGGGTGAGAAGGTATAAAAGAACTCGAATTTGTCACACAAACTGAAGCCTCATGCAATAGAACACGGCTGCTTCACCCAGAAAATCCACATGCCATCGACTATGTTCGCCCCAGGTGGGGGAACTCCGTTAATGTAGGTGCCTTTGGACTTCCAGGAAGCCATCTCTGCGGGACTTCCAGGAAGCCATCTCTGCATCCATGGCTGTCTGAGTCTAAGAGGAGTACGGATTTGTGATCGCCTTTGCGTAAGAGCGCAGGGCCGGGATGTCCAGTGCATCTGGGTCTACCTTAGGGCAAAGTAGCATGGTAGCAAGATGAGCTGCAGTAGCCGCTAGGCACTCTAGCTCAAACTGTTTGTCCTCAAGGACGTCAGAGCCAAGGGCAAGCTCACCACTTACGGACGGAGGACAACTGTGGCCAGTAGACACATGACAGTAGGACGTCCTAAGACACTTTCAGGACAGATTTGAAGGTCACGAGTTTGAATCCCAGCACCGACATTTTGTTGCTCATGGCAGCATTTCCTTCTATCACCCAAGACCAGTCAAGCAAGAGAACAAAGCAAAGCAAAGCTCAGGATTGATCTCAAGATCACCACGTAGTCTGAGCTCAACCAAGCGGCCACAAGGGCACTTCACATCCAGAGTGATAAAAAGACACAAGCAGTACAGTTATCACGACCTAGCAAGAGCAAGCATGCACGTATATAGGTAATGATAATTGTACAAGGCAGAGTCAAGAAAGCAGCAGGTGAGGCAGAGTAGGCACAAGGCCTAGGGTAGTGAGAAACCCTGATGTTCATTACACCCAAGGGCCTTGGTGAAGTCATCAGCAGTGTTGCAAGGCAAAGCTGACGACGCTGCTGCAACTCTCGAGCAAGAAAGTGACGAAGAGCAACGTGTTTTGATCCGTGCTCCAGTCTCTGATCCCGACATAAGGCAATCATGGCCTTGTTGTTGACGTACAGAATCGGAGGAGAACGAGGCCACTCACCCAAGTCGGTCAGCAGGTAGGTCAGCCAGCGTAACTCATGTACAGCCATAGCCCTAGCGTACAGCTGGAACTAAGCACAGAAGACAAAAGAGTGGACCTCCACGAGACATGAGCCAAGACTGAAAGAGTAACCCTGTTATCACCACTGAGTCGCCTGGTCGTTGACTCAAGAAGCGTCAGAGTGTTTTGTGATTACCACTGGACCCCGTCTTCTAAGCATGGGCCCGATGCCCGATGTAATGCACAAGTAACGCAGTACCCTCTACACAGCTGTCCAGTGCTCCTTCCTGTGTCTCCTGGGTGCAACGAAGTGAGCAAGGATGCTGAGAGGGTACGCGAGGTCAGGTCGAGTGTACATCATCAGGTACATGAGGTAGCCGACAAGCTTTGGATACTTACCACTCAGCTCTACGGACTTGTCCGTAGGTGGAATTGAGAGCGAGTGGCCTGTAGGCAAAGGAGTAGGCTGTGGTGAGAAGAACCAAAAATCGGAGCGCTGAAGGACTTGCTGCACCATGTGTGACTGAGTCATAGGGTTGGTGCGCCTTACTCTGTACCGAGTTATCTTTAAGCCAAGATAGCTACGCAGCTCACCCAGGTCTGTGCATGTGTGTCTCTTCTGTAGCTCCGCCTTCACAAGGGTCAGCGCCTCAGTGTCGGCAGTAGCAAAGACCAAGTCGTCGACATACAAGATGATGTAGACCTGCGGCAGAGAAGGGTCGTTGCGCAGAAATATCGACGGGTCAACAGTCGAAGCAGCAAATCCAAGAGCCGCAAGTGTCGTCCTCGGTGTGTCGTGCCACTCGCGGGGCACCTAGCGGAGACCGTAGACTGGTTGCCGGAGGCTCTAATGGGTACCCTTAGGAAACGACTCAGTGAAGCCAGGTAGGCGGAGTAGCCGAATCTCCCTGTGAAGGCTGCCCTGCAAGAAAGCTGTGGAGAAGTCGAGGGAGTGTAGCTCGTAGTCACGTTGTGCTGCACCCGAAGAGTAGTCATCTTCGGGGTAGGGGAGAAGGTCTGGAAGAAGTCGACCCCTTGTCACTGGCTGAAGCCTCGAGTAACGTAACGCACCTTGATGGCAGGTGGAGAACCCGGTGACCTGCTTCACTCTGAAAATCCACACGCCATTGGCTATGTTCGCCCCAAGAGGCGGAGCCTCGTCGATGTAGGTGCCTGTGGACTTCCAGGAAGCCATCTCTGCATCCATGGCTGTCTGCCACTGAGAGGAGTAATCACCCGTGATTGTCTCTGTGTGAGTGCGCGGGGTCGGGATGTCCAGTGCATCCGGGTCTCCCTCAGGGCAAAGCGGCATGGACGCGAGACGAGATAAAATAGTCGCGAGACACTCGAGCTCAAACTGCCATTCCTTAAGGATGTCACTGCCAAGGGCAAGCTCACCCTTGGCATACGGAGGACAGACAGACTCAGACTCAGCAACAAGACTCGCGACGTAGTCGAGACGACGTTTAGCAACAATGAGGATCTAGGATCGAGCTCAGGAAAGAGAGTTTGGATTGAATGATTCACGTGGGTACAACACGAAGCTATATATAGGCTCAACACAAGGCAGGTAACCCAGGTGTTCCGCGAATGTTATGAGGGCCGCAAAGTGTCTCGAACAGAACCTTCCCGAACTCAGTAGAAAGCAATTCGGTGGAAACCGAATAGGCTTGAGTTTGGTACACTTAACCTGTTTCGGTGCTATAACTAAATAGCATATAAGAATGCACCTAACATAGGAAATCAAGCATATTTATGCATGATAAATAAGACCCAAGCTAGTAATAGCATAATAAAGTCTAGGCAAACTAGAAAGCCAGCATAAGGCGTCGTACTCTGACACGTCCCCCCCTCAAAGGTGGGTGGCGTGAGATACACCCTGCTTGACAAGATAGTCCTTGAGAGCACTGCGTGCGTTGCTGCGGAAAGTCACACAACAAAGGTAGTGAGCTAGACTATGGGGGGGTAGGCACAAACTACTAAGAGTGATCGTAGCTTTGCTTGCGTCCCTTAGCACTTGTACATTCACGGGAGAAGTTGGCAAGAGTTTCACTAGCAAAGTTGGAATTACAGAAAAGGTCGAGTTCACAATGACAAGAATGACTACATCAGGCACCTACCAACCCTGCAGCTAGACTGGTCAACCGCCAGCACAGCTTGGTTGACTGCCTGCCAGCGTTACGTAGAAGAGCCGCGCCAGCACTGCAGATAGGCGACCTGCCAACACTGCAGGTTGACGGCGTGCCAACGCTGCGGCATTACGGCTGTCCAGCGTTGCACCCGTAGATGGATGCAGTGCGCACGCTCGCAGGTGCACGCAGACGATTGGCCCGACTTGCACCGTTGTACATCCGTCGGCTGTTGTCTACGCCTGACAAGCCACATTGACTTTGGGATACCAGCCCGAAGTCACCTTTGCCATCGCGACCTCGACGACGTTCGGGTGCCTCTGCAGAACTCGTCGAGCAGGTTACCCGGTCGACCCGGTTGACCACCAGGTGCCTTCGGTCGACCACCAGGTGCCTCTGGTCGACCAACAGGTGCCTCTGGTCGACCACAAATCCCGTTGAGGTACCCTCTGGTCGACGGACCCCTAGAGTCGGCTAGAACCGTCAGCGGTTGTCGCCGAGCTCCCCTCGTCGACCGCTGCTCACTTGTTGGGTCGACGGACTGCTCCCTCGGCCTCCCGGTTGAATTGCAGGTCAACGGACTTCTCCGTCAACCTCCCGGTCGAGCTGCAGGTTGTTGGATTGCTTCATCGACCTCCCGGTCGAACTGTAGGTCGACGGATTGCTCCGTCGACCTCCCGGTCTAACTGCCCCTCCTGGTCGATGGCCCACCCGTTGCCCAGACCAGTGAGTTGCAGCTGTCGAGCTCCTTGGTCGACAGCAACACCACAATAGTCCCCTGCAGCTAGACGAAGCCTGTTGAGCAGCTCTCCCACTGTGAACAATCGGCTGCCACTCCCGTACATCCGACCAAGTCGTCAGCATTGCCCAAGCGAGGGCAAGGCCAACACTCCATTCCCGTTAACACTCCCTTGCCGTGCTCACGCTTGGACCTCCAGCCCACACAACAGTACACCCAGAGAAAACTCGTTCTCGGCGTGCACCCCACACACAGCACGACGTCACCGCACTAGTCGTGCAGAAGGGCACGGCACCGTACTGCTACACATCATCGTCGCCGTCGCCAAAGTCGGCCAGACAAACTTGGCTGATGGCGACAGAGCATCTGTTGAAAGTCGGAAAATGCGGCGCCTTCGTCAGGAAGTCAAACGTCTGCTCGGTGGTTGGGTTGTACTTCAGCAAGAACTTCCCGCGCCTCACCATGTGCTGCAACCAGGCATAGCGTCGCTCCATGTGCTTGAGGTTGCCAGTCAGCCCCAAGCCCTCGGCGACCGTGATTGCCGACTTATTGTCCACACGGAGGACATTCGGCTTCCCAGAATTGAGCTGCTTGAACTCTGCGAGGAGGAAGCGAAGTCGACGCCCCTCCATGGCTGCGTCGTACTCCGACTCAGTCAAGGAGAGCGTTGCGCACTTGATGCGCTCGCTCGACCAGAAGATTGCGGCCCCTCCAAAGACGAACAAGAAGGCGCCCGTGCTCATCCGGTTCTTCTTGTCGCCCGCATTATCGGCGTCCTCGTAGCCGATCAGCTTCAGCGACTCTGTTCCACCACCAAACTCCAGGGCGGTGTCGCGGGTGTCGGCGAGGTAGGCGAGGCAGCGGTCGACCTCGCGCCAATGTTGGTCGCTCTTCACCATGAGGCCGCTCCCCAGCTTGATGCACGCAAACGCAATGTCCGACCTCGTCGTCGTCGCCGTGAACTGCAGCAAGCCGACCTTCTACCAGTACTCCTCCTCTTCGTCAAACTTTAGCTCAGCGTAGGCGTCCATCGAGACCGGCGTCTTCTGGACTCGACCGCCTTGCTCCTCGTCGATAAAGCGCCTGCGCAGCTTGTCGGCGTAGCCCTAGTGGTGCAACCACAGCTTCTTGGCCGGCCTGTCGCGCACGATTTCCAGCCCGAGGTACTTGAGGACTGGCAAAATCTCGCGCAGCTCGAAGGCAGCCTCCAGTAGCTCCTTCAGCATCGCGGTGCTGCTGCTGACGACGAGCAGATCGTCGACATAGACCAGCACCCAGCAGGTCACTTCGTTGACGCCGGCCTTGAAGTAGAGCGCCGTGTCGACCTGGCTTGTCTTCCAGCTAGCGCCCAGTAGCACACTGTCAAGAGCTCTGTACCACAGCGGCGGCGACTGCTTCATGCCCGTAGAGGCTCTTCAGCAGCTTATACACCCGGCCAGTCCCATCGTCGAAGTAGTCCGGTTGGTACATGTAGAACATGAAGAGCACCCTATCAAGCTTGCTCTGCAGGAAAGCATTCTTCATGTCGAGCTGCATCAGGTTGAGGTCGAGGATGGCAACGATGCTAAGGAAAATTCTCAGCGTAACGTAGCTGCTCACCGGCAAGTATGTCTTGTCGTAGGTTGGCGCTGTACACCTGCGTGAAGCCCTTTACAACCAGCCTCGCTTTCTTGCGCTCGACGGTGTCGTCGATGCGGTACTTGGTCGTCAGCACCCACCGGTTCTTCATGATGTTCACCCCGCGTGGGCGTTCGACCTGCTCCCAAGTGCCCATGCCGATGAGGCTGCGGATCTCTTCTTCTATGGCGGCCTTCACCGCCTCGCCCTTCCAGCTCGCCAGCATCTCCTTCACCGTCATCACGGCGATGTCCTAGTGGTGTTCGGGGTCAGCATGCACGTCGGGGTCGAGCTCCGGCAGGTCTTCATCCTCCTCGGCGTCGTCGTACAACAGGTCATTGTGGACCTCGTCGTACAGCGATAGGCAGGCGTAGAAGCTCAACCACTTCGGCGGCCGTCGAGCTCGACCTGTGTGTCGCAGCTCAGAATTTGTGATCGACACCTCCACCACGTCACTGTCCGTGGACTCCTCACCCGCCGACTGCTCCCCTTCCTCGTTGACGTCCTCGTCGTTGACCATCTCCTTCGACCCTTCAACCGGCTGCTCTCCCTCGTGCTGACTTCGACAGCTCCCCTGTCGACTGCTCCAGCTGCTGCTCCCTTATCAAGTGCACCCCTGTTGCTGCCTCTTGTTCGACCGACTCCCATATGCTGCTCCCGTGTCGTCAACGGCAACCTGACCTGGTCGACGAGCTTGGCGCCTTGTCGACCACCGGCGATGCCAATGGCCGGGGCCAGAGGCAACGCCTCAAGGCTCCCCTCATCGCCGGCAGCCTACACATGCATCGACGTAGGCTGATCTGCGACGGGGGAGGGAGGAACAAGAATAGGGAAAGGTGGAAGAACCTCCACAACATCCTCATTAGCAAGCTCGTCGACTTCGTGGAACCGTCACCGTTGAGGTGTCCGTCGGCGGATGTGACTGCGTCCACCCCGATGCCGGCCCATACTTTGCCTTCCACACCTCCAGCAACAACGTCTCGTAGAAGATCACCTCGACCGACATGACCACCTTGTTGTCAGTTAGGTCGAGCACCTCCCAGCCCTTGCTCTCCGGCGACACACCCAGGTGAAGCCCCCAGCGAGCTTTCAACACCAGCTTCGCACCGCAATGCTACTCGGGAATCATGAATTGCACCATGCAGCCCCACACCCGCGCCAATGTGAGGTCGGGCTTCCCAGTCAGCAGCTGGCACAGGCGTCGTCCCCGGCGGCGTCGTTGACTGCTCCAAGCTGTTGCGCACCCAGATAGCTTGTCATAGAGCAAGGTGCCACCAGTAGTAACAGCATCGTCCGTACGGACCCGACAACCGTACGCATCTTCCGCTCAGCTATGCCATTCTGCTGCGGAGTGTAGGGGCACGTCAAGTCGTGGATGATGCCCTTCTCGTTGACAAAGTCAGTGAACGCCTTCTTGAGGAACTCCCCTCCTTGGTCGGAGCGGAACATCAGCACTGTCTTCTTCGTCTACCGCTCGACCAGCACCAGCCACTGTTGAAAATCCCGCAGCACGTTGCTCTTCTTGGCAACCGGCATCACCCACACGAACCAAGTGTAGCGATCCTTCATCAGCAGGAAGTACAATCTGCCATCCTTGGCAGCCACCCGAAATGGCCCGCACAAGTCAATGTGCACGACAGCCAGCGCCTCCTCTGCGTCCAAGCCCTTGGCGGCTAAGGTGTGCCACACCAGCTTTCCTTGGATGCACGAGACACACGGCGGATCTGCTCTGGTCGACGGCGTGATGTCGAGCCCAGTAGCAACATCATGCTTCGCCAAGCTCTTGATCGTGTCGACACCAACGTGTGCAAGCCTAGCATGTAATCGGTCAGGGGCCGACTTCGTCGCCGAGACAATCGTCCACAGAGCCACCACCTCGGTCGACGGCGACCGCGTCAAGCAGGGACAAAGGTCGGTGCAGAGGACTCATTTGGTGTAGCGTGCTCGATCGAGCACCTCCCTGGTTGCGGCGATGAGCAGCATCTCATCGCCGTCGCCCTGCAGCTGCACTTCGCTCCTTCAGTTGGCCAGCTAACAGCAGGTTCCCTTGTACGCCCGGAACGTAGAGCACATCGGGGGTGAAGACGTGCTTCCCGTCCTCCCCTTCTAGAGCAACGTTTCCGCGACCCTCGAGAGGTTGCAGCACCCTGTTGAATCCACGCACGTGCTTCACTCCGTCGCTCGGCGCCATGTCGACGAAGACCGCCTTCGTCCCCATCAGGTGGTGGGAGCACCCGCTGTCGAGCAGCACCGCCATCGGGTTGGCCTGCACAGCTGCCACCACCACCTGGAAGTCTCCGGTGCCAGCGAGACTATCGGCTCCACCACGCTGACCATCAAGCACGATGCTTCCCTGTCGCCTCGGCCCTGGCCGCTGGAGCTGTTGACGTCCTTCGTCGACGACGTCTTCTTCAATGTGTGCTTCTCCTTGCGCGGCTTTGCATCTCGACGGGGACGACGACTGGTCGACCGGCCACGGCCTCCCTTGGTGTCATCCTCATTGCTGTCGTCGCGGTCAGGGCACTTGTAGGAAAGGTGGTTGCGGTAGTGGCAGATCCAGCACTCCCACTGTTGACCACCACCTCCACGGCCCTTGTCCCACGTCCACCTCTTTGTCGACCGCCCACCTCCGCACCACATCCGCCCGGCTTCCCGCGCTGCCCTTGCTGCTGATTCAGCTTCGTCGGTGTAGCGTAGCTTGCCTGTAGAAGGAGCTCCATTGGCTGTTTGGCCTCCTGTATCGCCTCGTCTTGAAGGATATAGCTGGTGATGGAGTCCTCGTCGGGGGACTCACACGTGCCGGGCACCATCATCATCCTCTTCATGAGGTTGTAGCCGCGCGGCAGGCCCTTGACGATGTGGGTGATATAGGACGCCGTCGAGTATTTGGCGCCCACCATCCGCATCTCAGCCAGGATCCGTCGAGCACGGTTGCAGTAATCCATCGCCGACTCCTGCTCGCCCATCCGAATATGTATCATCTTCTCCTCCAGCTGTTCGATGTATAGGTCGTCCCTGACTTGGTACGTCAACAAGATGAAGTGCCATGCCTGGTGACCAGCATCTTGTCGCTCTCGACAGCTCCTGAGCGCCAGTTGCATCACCAGCGAGCAGCACCTCGAGATGATCATGAAGGTGAGAATGTGAGCCGCATGAAACTTCCCGCGTAGCTCAACATCGTCCATGAGCGGAATTGGCACTATGCTGTCGGCGAAGCCCTTCAGCCCGACGACCTCTAGCTGAGGTTCTATCGACTCCCTCTAGGTGATGAGGTTCCGTCGACCTTGTAGCGGTGCGATGGTGATCCGGTTTGGCGAGAACTTGAAGTAGCTAAACGCAGGTGCAATCCCGCCCGTCGTGACATGCATGGTCGTCGAGAGCCCTCCACCGCTTCGTAGAGGAGAGCGACATCGACCATCGATGTCGGTACGCAAGCTGCCTGCAGCCACCGTCGAACGCTACTCTCGCACTTGAGTCCTATCGACGCCACCGTCGACCTTGATCACCCCTCTCTGCTTCGTGCCTTCGCTGCTGCTGACCCGTGCACCGGTCGAGGAGATGCAGGACGGGAAGGGTGTTCCGTCACCCACTGCGACCGGATGCCGAACTCGATGATCACCAAGGGGATCGTCCCGTAATCGCCATCCACGTGGCATCTCCTCGCGTTAGCCAAACGTGCCTCCAAGGTGTCCACTACGCCCGCATCAACCACGGGGTCGACCATGGCGACTATCGCTGCTGCCGGCCTATGAACGACTTAGTAGGTGCAAAAGTCGGCTCCCATCTGAAGGTCGTGTCGATCCACGCTCATCACACCATGCAAAAAGTCACTCAACAAAGGTAGTGAGCTAGACTACGGGGGGGTAGGCACGAGCTACTAAGTGTGATCGTAGCTTTGCTTGCATTCCTTAACACTTGTACATTCATGGGAGAAGTTGGCAAGAGTTTCACTAGCAAAGTTGGAATTACAGAGAAGGTCGAGTTCACAATGACAAGAACGACTACATCAGGCATATAGCAACCCTACAGCTTGACTGGTCGACCACCAGCACAGCTTGGTCGACCGCCTCCCAGCGTTACGTAGAGGAGCCGCGCCAGCACTGCAGAAAGGCGACCTGCCAACAGTGCATGTCGACGGTGTGCCAACGCTGCAGCATTGCTGCTGTCCAGCGTTGCACCCGTAGATGGCAGCAGTGCGCACGCTCGCAGGTGCATGCGGACGATTGGCCCGACTCGCACCGTTGTACATCCATCGGCTGTTGTTTGCACCTGACAAGCCACATCGACTTCGGGATACGAGCCCGAAGTTGCCTTCACCATCGCGACCCCGACGACGTTCTTGTGCCTCCGCAGAACTCGTCGAGCAGGTTACCCAATCGACCTGGTCGACCCTCAGGTGCTCTGGTCGACCCCTAGGTGCCTCCGGTCGACCATCGGGTCCCTCTGGTCCACCATCAGGTGCCTCTGGTCGATCACAACTCCCGTCAAGCTACCCCCTGGTCGACGGACCCTTTCAGTCGACCAGAACCGTCAGCGGTTGTCGCCAAGCTCCCCTTCTTGACTGCTGCTCACTTGTCAGGTCGACAGACTGCTTTGTCGGCCTCCCGATCGAACTCCAGTCCCGGTCAAGCTGCAGGTCGACGGATTGCTCCGTCGACCTCTGGGTCGAACTGTAGGTCAACGGACTGCTTCGTCAACCTCCCAATCGAACTGCCCCTCCTGGTCGAAGGCCCATCCATCGCTCATACCAGACACTTGCAGCTGTCGAGCTCCCTGGTCGCCCAGACTAGTCACTTGCAGTTACCCTTGTATCATAGGGTACGTCAAATATATCTCCCCTATGTCCTGCCCTCGAAGCTGCTGGCTCAATATCAGTTTCCAACTGAGTAGGGTTAGAAGGATTTATGTGAGACCGCCTCAGCTTCGTCTTGGCCTGGAACCTTCCAAAAAGCCTTTGCAGCCGTGTAGGCTTCTCTTGTGGCCAATGGGGAGCCTTAACACTGTGCTAGGGGGAGAGAATATCAACTCCTTGGAACGCACGACCCTTTTCAACGCTCTGGAGTGGTTCGCCCAGCTTTTCAGGTACCTGAATAATCTCTAAGGCCTATTCCTTAGCCTCTAAATCTCCCTTGAATTTCTCAAAGGCTTGAAAACCTCGAGAGGAAATATTTTTACTCTTGGGGGTGTTCGGCTTAAGTTTCCAGATCAGTGCAAAGTCTTGTTTCGCGTTGCCTCCATTTGTCTTGGCAATTTCCCCTGTTGCCAGCCGGTCGTGACGTTTTAAATTTGCGCCATCATGTCCTCCTTTTTTCGCCCGCTCTGAAGTCGCCACGTCGTCGTCCTTTTGCCTTTTCACGATCTTTTTGTGATCGCCAAGTCGATTTGCGGCTATTGGCGATTCCCGTTTTTTTACTTTGGGGGTGTTGCACTATTGTTGCCCTGCAGCTCTGCTCGTGCCTTCTTCATTTTTCAACATGCCAAGAATCGATGTCCCACTGTGCCGCAAAATTCGCACTTCTCATATTTTGTCCGCCGCTGCTTCGCATCGATCTTATCGACATCCATCGGGTCGGCGGTCGTGGGTGGTGTCGATCGCTCTGCGCCAAAAGGCCCTTTCCGCACGTGGAATTGTGTCTTGGGTTCGCCTCGCGTCAGCGCATCAAATCTTTCTACTGCACACACCATGTCACAGTAGCTACTGTAGTTCGCAACAATCACTTGTTGATGGACTTCCATTTTTAGCCCCTCAGTATACGCTTGGATTTTTTCCCCTTCGGTCAGGGCGGCAATTCGGTTGAAGATGCTCGCCATCTGCTGCGTGTATTGTATTACGCAGCCGTACTGTTTGTGCCGATGAATGTGGTGCCGCACCATGTAGCTGGAATCAATCGGTTCAAAACATTGAAATAAAGCTGCTCGAAACTGCGTCCATAACCCCTCGCCTCGGATCTCATTGCTGTTGTAAATCCACTCGAGCGACGGGCCTCGCAACAATGTCGTTGCGAGCCAAATCTGCATTGCATCGTGTGTCGGGGTCGTACAGCCAACGGCCTCGAAGTAAATTTCGAGGGCCGCAATGAATCGACGGACGTCGGTGTCTCTCGCATTCAAATTGAACGTCTCCGGTTGCCTCGCACATGCCACCTCAAGATTCACTGTAGCTTCTGCCGCTGCTGCTGGGTATAATATCGGTGTCGCCGCTGCTGCTGCTGCTGTTGCTGCTGCATTCGCTGCTGCGTTCGTTGCTGCCGTGGTGGCTACCGACTGGTTCGCGAGAAGCTCCTCTATTTGCTGGAGTGCAGCTCGCATCTGGTCCAGGCTGGTGTGTAACTCCGTACTTTTCTGTACGGAATTATCATCATTTTTGCGATTTACATGAAGATTTCCGATGAAAATAATTAAATTCTAGGTGCTGGTTGACTTACTTTGAGTCAAATCGACAGTAGAAATGTTGAGCGCTGATTCTGTAGGTCGCGTAATTCTCCCTTAGTTGAAACTCGCATTTGATCTCGACCGTTGAGAAGAAATTTGATTCGACGCTCCAAATTCCTATTTTTTTGGGCGAAATTCTCAGGGTCATTGAGATTCGAATCGATCTGACTGTCGAAGTTCCAAGTTTTGCCTTTGGACCTTAGGAGTGTTCAAAAACCGGTTCGAGGGGAATGTCAAAAGAATAGCGCAGAACTGGTTTACGTACCGGAAGTCGGCGCTTTCCATCGTCGCCCCCACAGTTTAGAAAAGCTAGTTTTTGCGGTCGAAAACTTCGCGTGCAAACATGCTGTGATTACCAAGTGTAGGATCTAGGATCGAGCTCAAGAAAGAGAGTTTGAATTGATGATTCATCCGGGTACAACACGAGGCTATATATAGGCTCGACACAACGCAAGTAACCTAGGTGTTATGCGAATGTTCTGAGGGTCGCGAAGCATCCCGAACAGAACTTTCTCGAACTTGGTAGAAAGCAATTTGGTGGAAACCGAATAGGCTTGAGTTTGGTACACGTAACCTGGTTTCGGTGCTAACACTAAAATAGCATATAGGAATGCACCTCACCTAGGAAATCAAGCATATCTATGCATGATTATAAAACCCAAGCTAGAAATAGCAGTAATGTCGACTAGCTCTGTGAGCAGGGCAGACACAGCAGTATACTCAAAGGAAGGGTAAGTGACAAAAGTGGCGAGGAGACGAGTGACAGCAGGACTAGCACCACGAGCAAGGTCGGACTCACGGACAGGAACGTCAGGAAGAGAGGACGTCGGAGAAGACGGCAGGGCAACGCGCTAGGGAATGGAGGAAGGACGAGGTGCCGTAGTGTGCGTGCCAGGAACAAGTGGAGGACGAGGACGATGAACACGACTAACACTGCGAACAGGGAGGCAGTGTGAGAATAAGAACGAGAATGGATGAACTAAGGAATGAAAGTGATACAAAATATGAAACCCTAGAATTGTGTACCCCTTAGTATCTAACTCGCTATAGCCTACACAGGCTAGATCATATAAGTTTGACACACCCCCATAGGCGAAGTGGGGAAGAACAAGGGGAAACAAGACCAGTCAAGCAAATCAAGGCAAAGCAAGCTCAGGGTGGATCACAACGTCACCACACATTCTGAGCACAAGTTCAAGGCCACAAGGCCAGTTCACATGAATGAGTACACACATATATATAACGCTAAACAAGCAAGAGGAGGTATATATATATGTAACAGTACAGGCAAGGTCAAGAAGTGAGCAAGTGAGGCAAGGTAGGTACAAGACCTAACAGAGTACAGAAGCGCTGATGGTCACAAGGCGCAAGTGCCTTGGTGAAGATATCAGTAGTGTTGGCCTCAAAGGCCACGTAAGCAAGGCGCAACTGACCACCCTGCTGTAGCTCACGAGCAAGGAAGTAGCGAAGAGCGATGTGCTTCGTTCTGTGCTCCAGTCTGTGCTCCCAACACAAGGCCAGCATAGCCTTGTTGTCTACATACAGAACTGGAGGAAAACGAGGCGGCTCTCCTAGGTCAATCAGCAGGTAGGTGAGCCCGCGTAGCTCCTCTGCAGCCATGGCCCCTGCGTAGATCTCAGCCTCACACATGGAGCCGAGAAGAGAAGACGAGCGGGTAGACCGCCACGAAACAGAGCCGGAAGCAAGGCTGAAGGTGTAACCCTGTGACGACCGCTGCGTGGCCTGGTTGTCAGCCCAAGAAGCGTCTGCGTGACCAGTGAGGACCACTGGACTCCGCCCTCCAAGCCCAAGCCCCATGCCTAACGTACAACACAAGTAGCGCAACACCCTCTTCGCTGCAGCCATGTGCTCTGGTCTGTGTCTCCTAGGAGCAACATAGCATACCAGAATGCTAAGAGGGTATGCAAGGTCAGGTCGAGTGCAGGTCATAAGGTACATGAGGCAGCCAACAAGCTCTGGGTACGGGCCACTCGACTCTACGGACTCATCCGAAGGCAGAGCTAAGAGCGAGTGGCGAGTAGACAGAGGAGTGGCCTGAGGCGAGGAGTACGTGAAGCCGAAGCACTGAAGGACCTACTGCACCATGTGTGACTGAGTCAGGGTAATGGTGCGGCGTGCTCTGTCCCGGGTGATCTGCAAGCCAAGGTAGCTGCGCAGTTCACCCAGGTCAGTGCACGTGTGTCTCTTCTGTAGCTCGGAATTCACATGGGCGAGTCCAGCAGTGTCATCTGTGGCAACGACCAAGTCGTCGACGCACACAAGGATGTAGAACAGCGGCAAAGAGGTATCGGTGCGCAGAAACAGCGACGGGCCGGCAGTAGAAGGAGCAAACCCAAGAGCCGCAAGTGTAGTCGTCAGTGTGTCGTGCCACTCACGAGGTGCCTGGCGCAAACCGTAGACTGACCGCCGGAGGCTCCAATGGGTACGAGGAGGAAAAGACCCAGTGAAGCCAGGTGGGCGGCGCAGCAAGATCTCCTTGTGCAGGCTGCCCTGCAAGAAAGCAGTGCTGAAGTCAAGAGAGTGAAGCTCGTAGTCACGGTGAGAGGCTATGTGCAGCAGTACCCGAAGAGTGGTCATCTTGGGGGTGGGAGAGAAGGTTATAAAGTAGTCAACTCCCTGCCGTTGTCTGAAGCCACGAGCCACGTAGCGCGCCTTGAAGACAGGCGGAGAACCCGGCGGCCGCTTCACCCTGAAGATCCACATGCCACTAATGATGTTTGCCCCTAGAGGGGGAACCTTGTCGACGTAGGTGCCTGTGGACTTCCAGGAAGCCATCTCTGCATCCATGGCTGCCTGCCACTGAGAGGAGTAGGGACCCTCTATCGCCTCCGCGTAAGAGCGCGGAGTCGGGATGTCTGGTGCATCCGGGTCTCCCTCAAGGGCAAGTAGCATGGACACGAGTCAAGGGTGAAGGTGTGTACGACTGCAGGAGGCGCAGCACCAGAGAGAGCAGACTCGCTAGCACCTGGAGCAGGAGACTCACTAGCACCTAGAGTAGCAGCCTCACCAGCACCTGGAGCAGGAGACGCACGAGCACCTAGAGCAGCAGCTTCACCAGCACCTGGAGCAGGAGACGCACTAGCACCTAGAGCAGCACCCTCACCAGCACCCAGAGTAGCAGACTGGATACCTAGGTAAGGCGGCACAAATAGGTGACAGGCACCTTCAGCACTAGTAGACAATGCATACATTGCAGTGAGAAGAGCATCATAGTCTAGAGCAAAGATGTCTACCCTCTGCCTAAGTAGCTCTAGCCAGGAGGGGAGCTCAGTGTCGTCGCCAAACAATGTACGCCAAGCGTCGCTCAAATGGGCGAAGCAGCGGGACTTTGTGTGACCAGGAATCCCGCAAGGCTGACTAATCCGGACACCCGTGCAAATGACGTACTGGCAGCGAGTAGTACTCAGTGACCCTCTACTCTGCGCGTACCACTCGCGAAGCTGCTGGGGCGAAAGGGTCTCGCACGGACGACGCTGCGGCTGCACCTGGGCACGACAAGAAGCTCCCAAACTACTCACTCCAGGACGTCTCCCACTACGGCCTCCCCGACAACCCCACCTAGTGTACCACTCACGAAGCTGCTGGGGCGGGAGGGACTGACGCTGTCGTCGCTGGAGCTGAAGCAGGTCACCACCAGGAGTAGCAGTAGCAGTAGTAGCCGCAGTAGCAGCAGTAACAGCACGGCTACCCCTACAACCCCAACTAGCGTACCACTCACGAAGCTGTTGGGGCGTGAGAGACTCACGCGGACTGCACTGGAGCTGCATCTGGCCAAGCCAGATGCAGAAGGAACAGTAGAAAGAGCACTAGCAGCAGGAGCAGCAGTAACAGTAGAAAGAGAAGTAGCAGCAGGGCAGTGCTCACCAGTGGCGAGAAGGGAAGAGTCCAGCTGCGGCTGGGGCTCAACGACGACGGCGGCTCGATAGCGGCGGCGGGTCGGCGGCGGCGGCTCGACAGCGGCGGCGGCTCGATGGAGGCGGCTCGACGGTGGCGGCTTGGCAGCGGCGGCGACTCGACGGCGGCTGTTGCGGCAGCGGTAGGGCCAGGGCGGCAGCGGTGGTGGCGACGGCGGCAGCGGTGGCCGGTAGTGGCGGCGGCTGCAGTTGGCAGCGGCGGCGGCTGCATGGTAGAAGTGGCCGCTGCTGCTGCTGGGGCCGGGAAGGGGCCGAGAGGGGCCGCGGATGACCGCGAAGGGCGGCGAAGGGGCCGCAGCGGGCGGCGACGGTGTCGCAACGGGCGGCGTCAGGGCTGCGAATGGGGTTACGAGGGGCCGTAAGGGGCGGCAACGGGTCCGCTGCGGGCGTCGACGGGGCTGCTGAGGGCGGCGACGGGGCCGCAAGGGTGGCAAGAGGGCCGCAATGGGCGGCAACGGGGCCGCGAGGGGCGGCGACAGGGCCGCTGCAGGCGGCGACGGGGCCGCTGCGGGCGGCGACGAGGCCGCAAGGGACGGTGTCGGGGCCGCTGCGGGCGGCGACGGGGCCGCTGCGAGCGGCTACGGGGCCGCTGCGGGCGGCTACGGGGCCGCAAGGGTGGCAAGAGGGCCGCAAAAGGCAGTGACGGGGCCGCTAAGGGCAGCGACGGGGCCGCTAAGGGGACGCGAGGGGCCGTAAGAGGAGCCTCTAAGAGGGCGCGACGCGACGGGAGGGCGGCCCACGGGGCGCGCCTCGGGCAGGGGCGACTCGCTCTCCGGGCAGAATTTATTTTTTATCGAACTTTAGTGGTGGGCCCTACGAAGCGTTCCCACTAGGGAACCTTCTCTGATAACATGTGAAAACTAGAACGAGAATGGATGAACTAAGGAATGAAAGTGATACAAAATATGAAACCCTAGAATTTTGTACCCCTTAGTATCTAACCCGCTACAGCCTACACAGGCTAGATCATATAAGTTTGACAGGCAGGACGAGACTCAGGCTCATGATGCTCTGCCATGGAGCATGTCTGCTCATGGTAAGGAGAAGGAGCGGGCAGTAGAGATCCAAGCAGTAACTGCGGCTGTGACTGGTCAGGCGGAGGACACAGGAGAGGCGGAGTAAGGCCAGTGCAAGACGGAAGACTAAGAACCTGACAAAGTGCCGAGCCAGGCAGTGGTAGAGACGACTGCGGCTGCGGGTAGAAAAACGGTCATCGCGGCGCAGTACCCACAGTACCAGAGCCCCCAGCTCTAGCACCTCCAGAGCCTCTAGCTCCTGCACCTCCAGCTCTAGTACCTCCAGCACCAGCAGCTCCAGTACCTCCAGCACCAGCAGCTCCAGCACCTCCAGCACCAGCAGCTCCGGCACCTCCAGCTCCAGCACCTATAGCACCAGCAGCTCCAGCACCTCGAACACCTCCAGCTCCAGCACCTCCAGCACCAGCAGCTCCAGCACCTCCAGCTCCAGCACCTCCAGCCCCAGCAGCTCCAGCACCTCCAGCACCAGCAGCTCCAGCACGTGTAGCTCCAGTACCACCAGCACCTCCAGCTCCAGCACCTCCAGCAATAGCAGCTCTAGCACCTCCAGCACCAGTTTTCCAAGCGCCTGTTGTGCCAACACATTACAGTGGCACGGTCATCGCACTCCCATTCGGCCTAAAAGCCTGCTCAGCTTCTGGACTTTTGTGGGGAGGTTTTTCAACATGTGTTGTTCAAACCCTCAAAGTTTCAGAGTTTTTGAAGCAGTTACCAAGGCATGACAACATATTATGTTTCAAGACTTATGGCATCCCGGAAGTGTGTGTTACTCCTTTTTGGTAACACCCGAGTTCACCATTTCAGCTGCTGACTCATCGACTGAGCGTTGATTGGTCTATAATTTGGTCTGGCAGTCCTTGGTCTTGCTGTGCAGGTTTTCACTAAGTTTCAGAACGATCCAACATATGAGCATTGCGTGACAGCTGCCGAAATTCACTATTCCGTAGTCATGGTGCACTGTTGGCAGCATTTCCCTTGCCACCCTTTCATTGTTGTCATGCCAATGGTGCAGGGACAGAGAATGAGACAAGAAGTACAGGTGGTCAAGTGGGAATCTACAGTTCTCCTTTTGAGAAGTGTGGTCTTCCTGGAACCAGCTTGCAAGAGGGTGCAAGTGGGAAGACAAGCTGACTCATGGTTGGCTTAACTCACAATTGGTTGCCTTGAGTACAGCTCTGAACATCCATGTGTGGTTGGCTTTGCTGACCTAGTTAGAACATTTCCCATCCTTCTCTAGCCTTTCTCCCCTAGGAATCAACATTCTCTGAGTTCCCAAGATGATCCCAACCCCTTAAGAGTCCCCTAGGCAATGTTGTATCTCACCTCTTCCTTGCATCAATGAGAATACACGTTTTTCAGCCGAGCTTACGTTTTCCTTCACAACGTAGCGCATACACCTCTGGTGAAAGCAAGCAATACACCGTTGGAAAGCAGACACTTAAGGCTAACGGCTGTCTAAGTTTCAGTCTTATGTGTTGTTGGAGCTGATCGTGACGGCGTTTTGAACAGAGGCGATTTGAAGACGTCAGATTCTGCTTAGGCGGTTTCATGGGCATCCGCGACCTCTAAGTAGACTCTTGACTATAACAGCGCCATCACTAGAGCAGCCTCGCCGAACAACCCAGTCACGAAGCTGCTACGGCGAGAGGGTCTCCTGTCAACGAGACCTCTGCTACCGTCCAACGCCAAAACCTCCAGAAGGAGCACCCAAGACCCCACCACCACTAGGACTCGCAACTCCCCTAGATCCAGCACCACCAGACTCAGCACCCCCAGAGTTAGCAACCCCAGAATCAGCACCTCCGGAGTCCACACCCCCAATGTCACCACCCCCAGCAGCACCAGAGTTCACACCGACTGGCTGCGGAGGCGGCAAAGACGGCTGAGGTGGAGAACCAGGAGAAGTCTTCAAGCGCGGGGAGCTGCGAGTGGCCGCCGTGTCGTCAGCAGCGGGGTCACCCCCCTCAGCTGGGCCAGAGGTGTAAGAGGAGACCTCCATAGGCTCAAGCAAGGGGGGTGGGTCAACCTGAGACGCATCTTAGGGAGGAGTGTCATTGAGTGAACAAAATACTGAATGAGTAGGAACAAGCTTTACAAGGGAGCATATAGCAAACCCTAAAGGGTTATACCCTCTACAGCATAACTAAGTGTAGCACCTAGACCAAACTATCAAACTATAACAGTTATAGTTTCACACACCCCCATAGTCTAGGTGAGGGTAGTCTTGTTGAAAGCATCACACAACTCAAGAGCAAGGGTCACAGGACCAGTCAGCAAGAACAAGCAACCGTTCACAAGAACAAAGCAACTCTTGGGGTGGATCTGAAGATCACCACACAGTCCGAGAACAAGAAGGGGGCCACAAGGCCATTCCAACGCAAGTATATCGCAGATATAAGAGATGCAAGAGTACAAGACAAGCATGAGAAGCATCTCTACAGAAGCAAGGGGCCACAAGGCATGTCAACAAGCACAGATATAGGATATATAGTGAGATGCAAGAGTACAAGTCAAAACATCTCTACACAAGCAAATGAGGGCATGTAGACACGAGGCGAAGCTGGGTGTAAAAACGCTGGTGGTCACAAGGCTGCAACGCCTTGGTGAAGATATCTGCAGAGTTGGCCTCAGAGACCACACATCGCACGAGTGCCTGGCCACGCTGCTGCAATTCTTGCAATAGGAAGTAACGAAGCTAGATGTGCTTCGCCTTCCCAACCAGTCGGGGCTCCTCGCACAACAGGATAGCAGACTTGTTGACGGCAAACAAGACTGGGGGAGCGCGAGGCCACTCATCAAGGTCAGTGAGGAGGAAAGACAACCAGCAAAGCTCCTGGGCGGCCATGGCTCTAGCGTACACCTCAGCCTTATAGTTGGAAATGGAGACGGATGATGCCCGAGTCGGCCTCCACGAAACAGCTCCAGTCCTAAGGCTGAAGCAATAACACAGTGTAGACCGCAGCGACTCAACGTCGCGGGCCCACAACAAGTCTAAGAAACTTGTAAGTGTAATTGGCTGCTTCCCTCCAAGAACAAGCCCCATGCCTGATGTACTCGCCACATACTTAGCCACCCTCTTAGCAGCGTACCAGTGGAAAGGTCGCTGTCTCTCAGGCGCAACAAAGCGCGCAAGGATGCTAAGAGGGTAAGCTAGGTATGGGCGAGTGCACGTCATCAGGTACACGAGACAACCCACCAGCTTAGGATATGGACCACTGGACTCAAATGGCTCGTCCAAAGGTGAAGCCATGAGCCCATGGTCCACAGCAAGAGGGATGGGCTGTACCTTGGAGAACGGGAAGCAAAACCACATGAGGATCTGCTCGACCATATGCGACTTGGTCAGCGTAATAGTGCGAGCACCCTGTTTCTCGTAATCTGCAGGCCAAGATAGTGCTACAGCTCACCAATGTCAGTGCAAGTGTGTCTCCTCTGTGCGCAGATAACTAGTGCAACGGGTGCTAGCCTACGGGCTAGGCACGGGGCAAGAGTGATCGTAGCGTTCGTTCGTTCCTTAGTCGTTTCCAAGTGCTAACACTGCTTGCTAGTTCACGGGGAAAATTGGCAAGAGTTCCACTAGGAAAACATGACAACAAAAGTTCAGAACGGTTGAATCAACATTGGCAACACAAACTACATCAGACCTAGCAAGCCTGCTAGTGGAGTGCCAGCGCAGCACGGTCCACCGCGTGCCAGCACGACTTGGTCGACCGCGCTCCAGCAGAGCAGAGTCGCGGCTTGCCAAAGTTGCCAGTCCGCGGTGTGCTAACGCTGCAGTAAGTGGGCTGCGCAGCGTTGCATCCGTGGGACACCGGTGCAACTGCTTCGCAAGTGCGTGCAGCTGGTTGGCGGCCAACTCCCCGTCACATGTCCAGCGCAAACACTCCATTTGTGATGGCGCCCACCAGCCACGTCGACCTCGGGATACCACCCCCCAGGTCGTCCTCACAAAAACCACTTCCCGGTGACCTTCGCAGACGTCGCCCGAGTATCCTGGTCGACCGGGTATCCTGTGGCCCCCGGTCGTCCACCTGCGGCCACCGCGGTCCCCGCGGTCCCATGGTCTCCCGCAGCCCTCCTGCGGTCCTCCTACGGCCCCGTGGTACCCGCGGCCCTCCCGCGGTCCCGCGGTCCCTGCGGTCCTCCCGCAGTCCCCGCGATCCTCCCGCGGCCCCGTGGTTCTCCTGCGGTCCCACGGTCCCGCGGCCCTCCCGTGGTCCTCCCGCAACCCCGCGGTCTTCCTACGGTCCCGTGGTTCTCCCGCGGACCCACGGTCTTCCCGCGGTTCTCCGCGGCCCCGCGGTCTTCCCGCGGTCCCGCGGTTCTCCCGCGGCCCCGCGGTTCTCCCGCGGCCCCGCGGTGCTCCCGCGGCCCCGAGGTTCTCCCGCAGTCCCGCAGTTCTACGGCGGACCCACGGTGCTCCCGCGGCCCCGCGCTTCTCCCCCAAACCCGCGGTCTTCCCGCGGTCCCACGGTTCTCCCGCGGCCCCGCGGTCTTCCCGCGGTCTCGCGGTTCTCCCGCGGTCCCGCAGTCGGCTCCGCCTGTTGGTGCAACCCTACGGTTTGCACTCGGCTTGTTGTCCGTGTGCGTGCATGTGTGTGTGTATGGAATGGTATGAGGGCATGGGATAATATATATTTCATGCTTATAATTATGTGTGAATGTTGAGTCATGATGTCGAGTGTGTGTGTCGAGTCAATAGCGAGTTATCGCTAGACGCGTGTTACGCGGTCGTTTGTGTCTCGCACGCGGTTTCTATTTTGTCGTGCGCGGTTTCTATTTTGTCCTGTGTCGAACGTTCGGCGTGTCGCAGGTGTGTGGAGAAGACCCATCAAGAACTCAAGGATGAGTTTGTGATGAAGAGCCCGAGCCTTGGTGTCAAGCCTCAAGTGATTTCGAAGCTCGCCAAAAGGGTGCACCTCAAGATATTGAAGATAGTTACATTACTTTGTGTAGTGTAACATTTCACTTGGTGTAGGGCCTAGTGAATGGTAGTTTCGAGACCCTTCGTGGTTGGGGACAGTGCGGCAGTGTTCCACATCACTGTACCTCGGCTCCTGGGGTTTGTAGGAGCTGGGAGTCATTCCCAACTCGTAACTCTTCCTAACTCTTCCTATCTTGTGTTCTAAGACTATGTTGCTGCCATAGTGCTGTTCGTTCAAACCAACGCTGTGTCGTCAATACTTGGTCAAATCGTGCGATCTAAATGGCCTAGTGTAGGGGACATTAAGACGCTCCAGATCCAAGTTGAATCAAGTCATTTGAAGCTGTGACCAAAACGCTATGAACGTTTGAAGCCGCTGTGCAGAAATCCGACTATGCACTCTATCTTTCGTTTTAGGCACATTGGAGCCTATTGTGACTATAACAAGTGGTATCAGAGCCCCTTGGAGCAGCTTCAACAATGGCTGGACCTGAGGAAAGGGGTGGCAGAGGTGGTGGTGGTAGAGGAGAAGCCCAAGCTCAAGGCCAACCCCGTGATTCAGCCATGGCGCCTGTGCAATCAAGTGTTGGCCCATCTAGAGATGAGCCTAGAGTGTTTGGCCTTGACAAGTTCAATGGTGACAACTTTGTTGAGTGGTCATTCAGAATGGAGAACATATTTGATCACTATGAGGGTGTACACGCTCCTGCAACAGCGGCGGTAGCTGTGGTGTTGGAACGGCAAATGGCGACATTACGAATTGAAGAGGATGAAGCAGTTGAAGAAGGGGTGCAGAAATTCTTCGACTTGTTGACGCGTCTTGAGGGAGCTGATTTGAACTATAGTGAGCTCCAAAAGAAGACCAAGTTGCTGGCCCTACTCCCTGAGTCATGGTCCTCGCTCATCATCAACCTGAATCGCGACTTGCCCCACCTCTCGCTCGAAGACGTGAAGCAGGCTATCCTTCAAGAGGATTTCCGCCGCCGTGAGTTGGCGAGTGCGGATGGCGCTGGGGCAGCAAGCATCGGCCGTGGATATGGTCGAGGAAGAGGCAGAGGACGAGGGGGAGGAAGGTTTGGTTGCAGCAACTTTGGCGGAGGCCGCGGGAGTGGCGGTTACGGCAGCGACGACAAGAGCTACGGACGCGGTCGCGGCCGATTCGACGGCGAGTGTCACTATTGCCACAAGAGCGGACACATGTGGCGCGACTGCTACAAACTCCCTGATGGTTGGACCCCTGCTCAAGGCCAAGAGGGTAGAGGAGCAGGAGGAGGGAGAGGAAGAGGCCGTGGAGGCCGTGGCGGTCGCGGTGGCGGAGCTGCAAACATGAAGAGTGGAGACAACGACAAGGACCCGAGCAATGATCGGTACCCGGGTCTATTCTACTTCGTGTCGACGCAAGTAACAGCTGGTCCAGAGAAGGATGAAGGCTTTGAGGAGCCACCAGCTGTGGGGAAGGTGACTCTACACCCTCTGGACTATTGGGTGATTGATAGTGGCGCTACCTATAGCATGACATCTCGCCCAAACTTGCTCACCGAACTCGAGCCGTCACCGGTGAAGCATGTCACATCGACTTAGGGGCAGCGAGCTGAAGTGAAAGGCATGGGGAAGGAAGCCGAAGATGGAGGGGGAGAGAACAACGAGGAGAGCGTTGATGATGCCGTGGAGGTGTCACCAACCGAGGCGGCAACTACCTCCACACCTTCCTCCCTACCATTGGCCTTGACCCGCGAGCGTTGTGAGGTTCGTCCTCCCTCCAAGTACAATGACTACGCTACGGTAGCCGTTGGGGAGACGGATAAAGAGGGCGCGACATTTTGCTTCGTGACCAAGGGTGATGATGAACACGCGGAATCTCTCATGGAACCACCCCCTAAAGATCCATCCCGTACGTTCTACCAGCATGATGGATTGCACACCTAGTGGGTTGGGTGCAAGGGGGAGTGTTGGAGGTGGAGTGTGTTTGAAGCAAGGTGGTGGTGGGGCGGTTGTATGCCCCCAACCCACCGAATATGTGACTTGTGCTCACGTTCGTGTGAGGTGCAGGTTTTGTGAAGGCTCTAGGTTGACTTCGTAAGAACCTAGAGTTCGGTGCCACGTGGCGGCACCACATTCCGACTCAGACTCAAGGAACATTCGTTTGGTGAAATTCGAGTGCCGAATTTCACCCCTTCGAAATGTTACTCGAACATTCGCGAGTGTATCGGTTCGAGGTTACTTGTGCGATTCGATCTTGTTTGCATGCTATAAATATGTTTTCTTTGTATTGCATGCCATCATACTGAAATCGAGAATCACTTTGTATGTGATACACTCGATCACAAAATCCAGAGAGCTCCTAATCTGCATTCCTAGAGCATAGTCTTCACGTTTCCACCTAAAGCTCAATCGTTTCTTAGGCGAACGAAGTGATTGATGGCTTGTTGAAAAGCTAAGACAGAGCTCTAGTGATTAGAACAAATCCCATATCCTGAGAATTAGAGGAGAGTCCTCTACAACACACTCCGATCGTCGGGTAGGTTTCGTTGTGACGGGGGTCCGCAAAAGTGCAGGCGAAGCTTCGACAAGGCGGGTAGGCGAAGGTTCTTAGAGTCCAGTAGTACTGGTTGCCCTGTTACCATTGTGACTTCCTGGGGAACAAGGTCTTAGTATTTTTTGGCAGTTGCATCTGCTTTGCGAATGGCCTCGACAACTTTCTCGCAAAAGGCTTGAAGTTCACTCACAAAGTGTTGCAAGCGTGGTACCAAGTGTTAAAATTAGGCATTAAGAAGGAATGGTAGAAGAGGGTTTGAACTAGCCGGCAGGTGGGATACATATAGTAAACCCTAAAAGGGTTGTACTCAATGTTGAATATCCCACTACAGCCTACACAAAAAATAATAGTTTGACACACCCCCATAGGCAAAGTGGGGTATAGCCAACAGAACAAGCAGTCACAGAACTAGTGCATACGCAAAGACTGACGGCAGAGCAAAGGGCAAGTGAGGAGGAGGAAACTAGGGAGGAGAGGAGAGGAGGTGGGCGGCCGCTGAAGCTGCTGGCTCTATCGCAAACTGCATAACTGGCTCTGCTTGCCGGGAAGAGCAACTGACCCTCTGAGGATCGGAGCAACGGGTAACCAGAGTAACTGGCTCGCTCGCCGGCAAGAGCAACTGACCAACGGGCCTCTGACGCAACGGTCTCACGGGCGACTAGAGCTGCGGACTTCACAGTGGCCACCCGCCCTCACCCCCCTCGTATTGTCCCACCCCCCCGGTCTCACATCCCCCCTGGCTAGCGCCACTCCCCAACCTCATCCACTCCATCCCCCCCACAGCGGCAGCTGCAGCAGAGGGAGAGAGAGGAGGAGGAGGGGCAGCTGGTCATGCACTCCCACCACCCCCATAGCCCCCTTACCCCCGCCACCCTGCAGACGCAGTAGGAAGTCGAAGAGGGAGGGGGGAGGGCGGGCGGCGTCGCGACGTGCAGGGCGCGGGCGGGCAGGCGGGTCAAGGAGGGGCGGCGCGCGGGTCCCCAGGGGTGGCGCGCGGGTCCAGCGGGGCAGCGCGCAAGTCCAGCAAGGGCAGCGCGCGGGTCCAGCAAGGCGTCGCGTGGGTCCAGCAGGGGCGGCGCGCGGGTCCCGCAGGGCGTCGCACGGGTCCAGGAGGGGCGGCGCGCGGATCCAAGAGGGGCGGCGCGCGGGTCCCCAGGGGCGGCACGCGGGTCCAGCGGGAGCAGAAAACCACCGCGCGCGCTCGGGGCGCGCGGCAGGTAGGAAACCTCTACGCGCCCCGAGCGCGTGGCGGGCAGAAAACCGCCACACGCCCCGAGCACATGGCGGGAAGAAAAAACGTCGCGCGCCACGGGGTGCGCGATAGACAGTACAGCAGCGGAAGCAGGTGGGCCCACAGGCCAGGAGCATAGACGCTCTGATAGCATGTCAAAACTAGGCGATACGAAGGAATGGTAGAAGAGGTTTTGAACTAGCAGGCAGGTGGGATACATATAGGAAACCCTAAAAGGGTTGTACTCACTGTTGAGTATCCCAATACAGCCTACACAACAAAAAACAGTTTGACACCAGGTTCTCAGGAGTTTTTGCCGTGGGTACCATTGGATTCCATCTCCAAATTTAGGAAGCACAAGGAGTGATTGGTTGTGCTGGGCGAGGCGTTGTTGTACGCGAATTCCAGCATCGTGAGTAAAATTTCCCATCGAGCTGGGTCGGGGTAGTTGGTGCAAATGAGCTGCTCCATCGTCTTATTGGTCGGCTCGGTCTGCCAGTCGGTTTGCGGGTGGTAGGCCGATGAGACAGTAATCTTGTGCCATACATTGCCCACGTCTCCTTCCAAACCTTCAATGTAAACTTCGGATCTTTTTCACTGACGATCGCGGAAGGGGTGCCGTAAAGAAGAACGATAGTCGAGATGAAGAAGCGCGCAGTTTCTTCAGCTTTGATTGCTATGCGACATGGTGCAAAGTGTGCTATTTTTGTGAGGCGATTGACGATGACCAATATTGTATCGTTGCCGGACACGCCAACTGGCAGCCCGTGACAAAGTCCATTATCACCTACGGTCGCTCGGGTGGCTCGAGGGGTTGCGACAGGCTGGCCGGTCGTTGACGTGTCAATTTCATGGCTCACTAAGGATGAAGACACATAACGCTGCCAATCTTCAAGAAATAGCGAGTGCCGCAAAGTTGGTCAAGGAGGTCGTCGGTGCGTAGGATGGGATAGCGAGATTTAATGGTAACCCAATTAAGGGCACGATAGTCAAAGCATGCGGATGACGTCGTCCTTTTTTGGCGTGAACAGGATCGGTGCCGCGAAGGGTGGTGTACTAGGTCTGATGAACCCCTTCTCCAACAGTGCGTCAACTTGACTTCATAGCTCCATGACTATAGGCTGAATCACCTGCCACTGTGTACGAATAGTCGGTTGCGCCGGGCAAGAGGGTGATTCTGTGGTCCTCAGGTCGTTCGGATGGAAATCCAGGTGGCAGGTCGGCCGAGAACTCAGGTGGGACAGCTCCACACACCTTGTCGATGTCGTTTCCGTTAGTGTCGGCTGCCAACTTGCCTAGATGAACAGCGTACAGCTACGCACCCGTGTTGATGTGGCGTGTAATAGTGATAGCTTTGACGCATGTAAACTCGATGTCCACGCGGGCAGAGTAATCAGCCCCTCATGCTTGTTGATGCTGCAAAAGCCCATCGTCCGGTCGATATCGGGTTGTGCCGTCTGGCGCATGGACCCCGTTAATCATGGCTCGATGGGTCTATCCGCAAAAAGAGGATCCCTCTTAACAACTCGATCTCGCCCACAGCATCTGCGCGTTTGTGCTCTCGGCCAATCGGGTGGCTTCGTTGAATGTAGATGGATGGCTCCTGCCCACCTCGTACTGTATCTCGTATTTGAGGCCACTTATGTATTTGTCGAGCTGCTCCGCCTCTGCCATGTCCTCCACTTGGTCGGCAAGCGCCATAAACAACAACGCTGTGTAGTCTTGAAGAGATGCCAACAGTGATTAGGCACGCAGCTTCATGCGAGCGTGTTCCGAGGCGGATACATCCTTGAAAAGCTCTTCTAAGGTTGCACCCCACTGTTTCCACATACAAATTGATGATGCCAGAGTCCAAAGTCCCGTCTGCCAGATGTGTCGCCTGATCAATGAGTCGCAAGCTACGTCTAGAGGGCAATGGAGTATCCGTGACTATCCGGCAACAGTGCAAGCGCAAAAGCTATCAAGGCTGGGCAAGTTTAATTAAATAAACTTTGCCGCCAACCTCTTTGCAGCCAACCGTGCCAGTCACACCCGTCCTCTAAACTACCCTCGAAAAGCGGGGTGAACTAAGAAAGTAGATTTGATACCACGCGTTGAGTTGAAAAATAGAGTTGCGTGGAAAACTGATAAAGAAGTAGTCACAATATAGACAAACGATACAATGAAAGGCACACAAATATATAGTGGGCCTCGAGAACCTCAAGAACACAAAGTTGAGTGAAGGTTGGGCAAAGGAAATTCGAAATCGACACAAGGTTGTTTCTGCAGCAAGTAAACTGGTCAAACGTGCACTTCCAAAAATCGGGGTTGTACGCAAAAGTGTAAACTCCAGTAAGGAAGAGGCTTGTTCCTTACAATAATCAAATGTTCTTACATGGCAATACAAAAGAAATCATTAAAAATTTTGGGCTTATAGGGATTTACAATACGAACTAAAAAAAATGTATTTATGTTGTAAATGCGGAAATTGCCTTTGTTTGTAACGGGAAACAAATCAGAATTGTTGATGTCTCAAATTTTGGCACCCTGATTTTCACATAGACATAATAAATATGGTACAGCCCCCCCCCCCCCCCCCCCCTCTTGATTGATATAGGCACAAGCCTCGAATAGGTGCACGCGCTTATATCGGGAGCAATGAAGTTATATCCTTAACTATAAGCACACCCTAAATGCCTTGTGCATTATCAGGTCCGTTTTATAATATGTGTCTTCTCGTATATGCTATCTGTGAAGAATGAGGAATGAATGAACTAGCAAGCAGGTGGGTACAAGTAGGAAAACCTAAAAGTGTTGTACCCCATATTCTCTACCCCACTACAGCCTACACAGATTATAGCATATGAGTTTGACACACCCCCATAGGCAAAATGGGGGAGAACATAAGGTCATAAGACCAATCAAGCAAACAAAGCAAACTCAAGGCCGATCACAACATCACCACACAGTCTGAGCACAAGAGCAAGGCCACAAGGCCAGTTCATATGCAAGATCATATATAAAGGTAAACAAGCAAGTGCAGGTATAGAAAGATCACAGTACAAGCAAGGTCAAGAAGTGAGCAAGTGAGGCCAGGTAGGCACAAGACCTAGCATCATACAAAAGCGCTGATGGTCACAAGGCGCAAGTGCCTTGGTAAAGATATCAGCACTGTTGGCCTCAGATGCCACGTAAGCAAGACGTAGCTGACCGCGCTGCTGCAGCTCACGAGCAAGGAAGTAACGAAGAGCAATATGCTTCGTTCTGTGCTCCAGTCAGTGCTCCCAACACAAGGCCAGCATGGCCTTGTTGTCTACGTACAGCACTGGAGGAGAACGAGGCGGCTCTCCTAGGTTAGTCAGCAGGTAGGTGAGCCAGCGTAGCTCCTGTGCAGCCATGGTCCCCGCGTAGATCTGAGCCTCACAGCTGGAGCCGAGAACAGAAGACGAGTGAGTAGACCGCCACGAAACAGAGCTGGAGCCAAGGCTGAAGGTGTAACCCTGTGACGACCGCTGCGTAGCCTGGTCGTCAGCCCAAGAAGCGTCTGCGTGACCTGTGAGAACCATTGGACGTCGCCCTCCAAGCACTAGCCCCATGCCCAACGTACTGCACAAGTAGCGCAACACCCTCTTCGCTGCAGCCATGTGCTCTGGTCTGTGTCTCCCAGGAGCAACATAGCATGCAAAGATGCTAAGAGGGTATGCAAGGTCAGGTCGTGTGCACGTCATCAGGTACATGAGGCTGCCAACAAGCTCTAGGTACGGGCCACTCGGCTCTACGGACTCATCCGAAGGCAGAGCTGAGAGCGAGTGGCGAGTAGACAGAGGAGTGGCCTGAGGCGAGGAGTACGTGAAGTTGAAGCGCTGAAGGACCTGCTGCACCATGTGTGACTGAGTCAGGGTAATGGTGCGGTGTGCTCTGTCCCGGGTGATCTGCAAGCCAAAGTAGCTGCGCAGTTCACCCAGGTCTGTGCACGTGTGTCTCTTCTGCAGCTCGGACTTCACGTGGGCGAGTCTAGCAGTGTCAGCAGTGGCAAAGACCAAGTCGTCGACGTACACGAGGATGTAGAAGGGCGGCAAAGAGGTGTTGTTGCGCAGAAACAGCGACGGGTCGGCAGTAGACGGAGCAAACTCAAGAGGCGCAAGTGTAGTCCTCAGTGTGTCGTACCACTAACGGGGCGCCTGGCGAAGACCGTAGACTGGCCGCCAGAGGCTCCACTGGGTACCAAGAGGAAACGACCCAGTGAAGCCAGGTGGGCGGCGCAGCCGGATCTCCTCGTGCAGGCTTCCCTCCTCAAGTCAAGAGAGTGAAGCTCGTAGTCGCGCTGAGCGGCTATGTGTAGCATCACCCGAAGAGTGGTCATCTTCGGGGTGGGAGAGAAGGTCTGAAAGTAGTCAACTCCCTGCCGCTGACTGAAGCCTCGAGCCACGTAACGCGCCTTGAAGACAGGCGGAGAATCCGGCGACCGCTTCACCCTGAAAATCCACATGCCACTGACGATGTTCGCCCTAGGTGGGGGAA
The DNA here is from genome assembly GCA_948144175.1 of Closterium sp. NIES-65. Lineage (NCBI taxonomy): Eukaryota > Viridiplantae > Streptophyta > Zygnematophyceae > Desmidiales > Closteriaceae > Closterium > Closterium sp. NIES-65. The sequence goes on along the minus strand of CANXME010001443.1, from coordinate 628,420 downwards.
CCTCGTCGACATACGTGCCTGTAGACTTCCAGAAAGCCATCTCTGCGTCCATGGCTGACTTCCACTGTGAGGAGTAGGGACCCTCGATCGCCTCAGCGTACAATCTAGGAGTCGGGATGTCTGGTGCATCCGGGTCTCCCTCAGGGGCAATCAGCCTAGACACGAGATGAGGCAAAGCAGCAGCAAAACATTGGAACTTCTCGTGCCTGTCTTGAAGGACGTCCGTGCTAAGAGCACACTCACCCCTGACGGACAGAGGACAGACAGACTCAGACTCAGCAACAAGACTAGCAGCGTAGTCTAGACGACAGCGAGCAAAAACGTTGACAAGCTCAGCAACTAAGGCAGATGCAGCAAAGGACTCAAAAGAAGGGTCAGTGACAACAGTAGCCAGGAGACGCGTGACAGTAGGACTGGCAGCACGAAGAGAGTCTGACTCCGGGTCAGCAAGAGTAGGAAGAGAGGATTATGGAGGAGACGGCAAGGGGACACGCAGAGGAGCTGTGGAAGGACGGAGTGCCATCTAGTTTGTGCCTGGGACCGCAGGAGGACGCGGACGCAAAGCACGACCACTAGTGCGAGCAGCACGAACATGCGACGCAGGACGAGACGCAGGCTCACAACGCTCAGCAAGTCCTCCAGTAGGACCACTGTAGGGAGAAGGAGCAGGTAGGGGGGAGGCGGCCTGTAACTGTGCCCGCGACTGGACAGGCTGTGGACACTCTAAGAGAGGAGCAGGACCAGTAGAGGGCGGGAGACCAAGAACCTGCTCAAGAAGCAGAACGAAGTACGGCCTCGGCCGCGCAGCGCCTCCAGAACCAGCAGGGACAGCACCAGTACCCCCAGCGGAAGCACCAGTGCCAGCAGCACCTCCAGCTCCAACAGCGCCAACTCCAGCACCCTCAAAAGAACTAGCACCAACACCCCCAGCAGCTCAAGCTGCAGCAGCTCCTGCAGCACCAACTACCAGCAGGACCGTCAGCTCCAGTACCGCCAACAGCTCCAGCAGTACCTCCGGCAGGACTCCTTGTCCATGCAGCTCCAGATTCGCTAGGACGAGCACCTCCAGGACCAGCAGCAACAGTAGTACCTTCAGCTCCAGCAGCACGGCTCGAGCGCCGGGCAAACCACTCGCGCAGCTCTTGTAGAGAGAGTAGCTCCCGCCTCGACGAAGCACCGCCAGGGGCCACACGAGCAGATCCAGCACCCCCAGGCTCCGCACCCTTACGCTCCGCACCCCCAGGCTCAGCACCCCCAAACTCAGCACCCCAAGACTCAGCACCCCTAGGCTCAGCACCCCTAGACTCAGCACCCCCAGGCTCCGTACCCCCAGACCCGGCACCCGCAGGCTCAGCGCCCCTAGCAACACCACAGTCAACAGCTACCTCGACAGGCTCAACTGCGTTTACCTGGGACACACCTGACGGGGCAGGACCTTGAGGGGGGAGGGGGTCTACCGGGGGAGGACCTGGCGCAAGGAAGAGCGGCGGCGGGGGGAGGGGTGCAGTGCGGTAGGGGAAGAGAAAGGCACCGACTCGTCAAAGGTGACGTTGTGGGAGGACAGAACACGGCGCGAGGTGGGGTGGTAAAACTGCCAACCAGGTGCGTTAGGGGGGAAGCCATGGAAGACGCAGGGAAGGGCACAAGGGGAAAGCTTGTCCCGCAGACAAGTCGCGGACAAACGCCCGAGATCCCCAGACCCGAAACGCAGACGCATCGCCAACCTTCCCCGTCCACCGCAAGGTGGGGGAGGTCTCTCGCAGGATACTCGGGGCTGAAGGTTGAGCTGATGCGCTGCGTACTGAACCACAAACGGCCACAAAAAATGGGGAGCAGCCGCATGGATCATGGACGTACGTGCGACGTCCATGACCATGCCAATGCGGCGCTCAGCAATCCCATTTTGCTGTGAAGAGGCCGGAAGCGTGAAGGTCAGGCGGATGCCCTGTGCACGACAGAAGGCTCCCAGACGGGCAGAGGAAAACTCCCCGCCTTTGTCAAAGTGCAGACGCAGAACAGGAAAGTCCAAGCCGAAACTCTCTCTAAGCTGGAGACGAGCTGCGCAGATCCAGTCAATCAACACTTTAGTGACTTCACCTTTGCTGCGCAAGGGGAACACTGTGGTGTTACGCGAGTAGTCGTCAACCACCAACAGGAAGTTACGCTCGTGACCCTGGCCACGGAAGCGGGCGGGGCCCCACACGTCCATGTGAAGAGTTTGCAGGGGAGCCAATGTCGGAGGAAACTTGGAGGAGTGAGGGGCGGTGCGCTGCTGCCCCTCGTCGCAGGGGACGCAGGTAGGGGGAGGCCCCGGAGGTAAGGGAGGGAGGGACCGGGGGAGACCAGAGACAAGGACACGTGAGGCCATGCCTCGGAGACGAGGCAGGGAGGGGTGACCAAGGCGGTGGTGCCAAAGGAGAGTCTGGTGGGACAAGAGACGACACGAGCAGGGCGCAGACTCAGGACCAGACCTGGACGCTGCAACAAACACATGACTCGACGCAGCTACCTGACCAGACTGAGCAACGGGAGGAGACTTAGTAGTCAATGTGTACAGGCGCGACCCCGGCCGACGAGTAAACGTGGCCAAGTGTCGGCCCGTCCGAGCACACGTACAGTGGGTCACCCGCTGACTCGCAGGAGTGAACTGGTCGACCCCCCGATCCTGTAGATTAGCACCACTCACCAAGTTCGTAGAGAACGAGGGGAGGTAGAGACATGATAGGGTGCTAGAGGGGGCTGCCCGACAAGGTAAGACAGTGGAGAAGCTAGCAAGGACAGGACCCCCAGAGGGGTCCGCCAGGGAGACCGCAACCAGACGACTAAGCGGCGTAAGCGTGGTGCGGTCTCGAAAGAAGGAGCGAGAAGCACCCGAGTCAAGGGTGAAGGTGTGTAAGGCTTGAGCCGACGTGGTACCTGAGAGGGCAGACTTACCAGCACCTGGGGCAGCAGACGCACTAGCATTTAGAGCAACAGCCTCACCAGCACCTAGAGCAGCAGCCTCAATGCCCGGGTTAGGCGGAACACACAGGTAGCAGTCACCCTTATCACTAGTAGACACAGCATACATGGCAGCAAGAATAGAATCATAGTCAAGATCAAAGATAGTAAACCCCGCCCTAGACAGCTCTCCCCAGCGAGGGTTCTCAGTGGCGTCAGGGAACTGGTGATGCCACGCGTCTGCCAGGTGGCCAAAGCAGTGCTGGGTGGAGTGCGTGCCCCCGCACTGCTCACTTGCGCGGTCGCCGGTACGGAGGACGTAGGTGCAGGGACCAGTAACCCCCACCCCGCTGACGCGCAGCGTACCACTCACAAAGCTACTGAGGGGACAAGGTCTCACAATTGCGCTGCTGCTGCTGGCGCGGACCACCACCGGAGCCACTCCTCTGTGCAGAGCCGCAACCAACTCCACCGCTGCCTCCGCCGCCTCCGCCACCTCCACCGCCTCCGCCACCTCGGCCGCCTCCGCTCCCTCCGCCACCGCCGCCTCCTCCACCCCCGCCACCACTCCCACCACCACCCTCACCCCCTCCACTGCCTCCACCACCACCTCCACCACCCCCGCCAGCCCCTCCAATGCCCTTGCCCCGGTTGCCCTTGCCTGTGCGGCGTCTCCCGCTTGGGACAGACGCAGCGCCGACCGACTCGAAGCCAATGAGGTCAGCCGCAGCAGCTGAAGCAACAGAGGGCAAGAGGGGGGAGGGAGAAAACCCCTCAAAGACGGGGGTGCGAGGGTCACCACGAGAGGCCCCTACAGCAACTATGCTCTTCTCTGCTGCTAGGAGGCGCTCCTCGAGGAGGTCAACGGTGAGTGTGGTGGGGCAAATTGAGAGGAAGTGGTCCCTGACTAAGCGAAGGGAGTCAGGGAGGCGGGTAACTATGTAGTAGAGGGTGATGTATATGGGGGAGGGGGTTCTTGGCACAGAACTCAGCAGGAAGCGCAGCGCGCTAGCGAGTGTCGCTAGTGCAATGGTGCGTAATGAGGTCAGCGACTGTGGGAAAGGCAGCAAGGCCAGGGAACATGAACGGTAGCATGAGGTGGCTAAGCGCAGCAGTGGCAGGGGAAGAGTAGTGAGCAACTACAGCTTTGTACAAGGTCTTAGCACTCTTGTACCGACTAAAGTGCGCACGCTCAGTGGTTGGTAAGTGGCAACGCACTAGCAAGACGGGCAGCAGCATCGCGCGTGGCCCACTGTGAGTGAACAGTGCTGTTAGCAGTAGCAGGCGGGGCAGGAGAGGCACCAGAGGTGAGATCGAACAAGGAGAGTCCGTCTGCCCTATCGCACTGTAGGAACAGCTTGAGGTCATCAACCAAGACCTCAAAGTCAACAGCACGACCCTCAGTATCAAAGGTAAGGACACTGGGGGTAGCCATGACTGCAGTGGCCTAGCAGGGAGTGATCTCACAGTCCAAGGAAGTAGGGCCGGGGCGCGCCGGTAGGAACAGTAGCGGCTCGGCGGCTCGGCTGCTGGGCGGCACGGCGGCTCGGCTGCTGGGCGGCACGGCGGCTCGGCGACTCGGCGGTTGGGCGGCTCGGCGGCTTGGCTGTCGGGCGGCTCGGCTGCTAGGCGGCTTGGCGGCTCGGTTGCTGGGCGGCGTGGCGGCTCTGCAGCTCGGCTGCTCGGCGGCTCGGCTGCTCGGCTGTTGGGCGCCTCGGTTGCTGGGCGGCTCGCGGCGTGGTGGCTTAGCTGCTCAGCTGCTGGGCGGCTCAGCAGTGAAGGGGCTGGTAGAGGCAGGGACGGGGCCGGTAGAGGCGGGGACGGGGCCGGTAGAGGCGGCGATGGGGCCGCGAAGAGCGGCGACGGGGCCGCTAGGGGCGGCAACGGGGCCGGTAGGGGCGGCAACGAGGTCGCGAAGGGGCCGTAAGGGGCCTAGAGGGGGCGGCGACGGAGGCGCAAGGGGCGGCGATGGGGCTGCGAAGGGGCCGCGAGGGGCCTAGAGGGGCGGCGTCGGGGCCTAGAGCGGCGGCGACGTGGCCGCGAAGGGGCCGCGAGGGGCCTAGAGGGGCGGCGACGGGGCCGCTAGGGGCGGCAACGGGGCCGCGAAGGGGCCGCGAGGGGCCTAGAGGGGCGGCGACGGGGCCGCTAGGACGGCGACGAGGGGCCTCTAAGAGGGCGCGACGTGAGGGCGGCCTACGGGGCGCGCCTTGTGCACGAAGAAGATCGAGTTAGGTGTCAGATTTATATGACATAGTTGTTGTAGGCTATAGTGGGGTAGCACATATGGGGTACAGGGTTTCTAGGGTTGTATTTCTACCCATCTTTCCTTAGTCATTTTCATCCCTGTTCGTTTATTCTCACATGGTATAGAGCGGGTCCTTCTACGGACCGGTTTTTTTTTGGCCCACCGAAGCGCCCCCCCGAGGCGCGATCCTTTTTTTTAGCGACCCCTCGGGTCGCCATTTCCCCTGCGGCCCCGCCGCCTTCACTGACGCGGCCCCGCCGCCCTCTCTGTCGCGGCTCGGCCGCCTGCTCTCACGCGGCCCCGCCTCGGCTCCTTCGCGGCCCCGCCGCCTGCTCTCGCGCGGCCCCGCCCCGGCTTCTACGCGGCCCCGCCCCGGCTTTCACGCGGCCCCGCCGACGGCTTCGTCGCGGCCCCGCCCAGGCCCTTACGCGGCTCCGCCGCCTGCTCTCACGCGGCCCCGCCCCGGCTCCTTCGCGGCCCCGCCGCCTGCTCTCACGCGGCCCCGCCCCGGCTTCTACGCGGCCCCGCCCCGGCTTTCACGCGGCCCCGCCGACGGCTTCGTCGCGGCCCCGCCCAGGCCCTTACGCGGCCCCGCCGCCTGCCCCCGTCGCGGCCCGGTCTCCTCCTGACGGCTCCTGCCGTCCCCCCTTCTACCGGCCCCGCAACTGCATCTGCTGGCCCCGCCGCTGCACCTACCGGCCCCCCACCACCCACCCCCCCTTTTCCCGTCGCCTGTCGAGGCGACCTGAGGGGGCCGCCAGCAGAGGGGTGGCAGGTGTGTGGCCTCCCCTACTTCTCCTCCTCCTTCATCTCCCACTGCAGCAGCCGAGCCGCTCACCTGCAGCAGCCGAGCCGCCCCACAGCCGAGCCGCCGGGTCGCTTAGCTGCTGCGCTGCAGTTGCTGCCAAGCCGCCCTGCCGCCGAGCCGCCGAGTCCCCGAGCTGCTGAGCTGCAGTTGCTGCTGAGCCGCCTTGCCGCCGAGCCGCCCGAGTCGCCCGAGCCGCCGAGCCGCCGAGCTGCCGAGCCGCTGAGTCGCCGAGCCTACTCTTCCCACCACTGGTGAGCTCTTGCCCTGCTAGCACACTGCGCGTCGCCTGCTTGCCCGCCTGCCTGCCTTTTGGCTTGCCTGGCTGCCTGCCTCCCTGCTGCTAGTCCTGCTCCTGCTTCTACTTGCGGAGCCAAATGCAGCCCCAGCGACGCCGGCGTGAGTCCCTCACGCCCCAGCAGCTGCGTGAGTGGTACGCTGGTTGGGGCTGTAGGGGTGGCGACGCTACTCCTACTACCACTCCTGCTGCTTCTACTCGTGGTGGCGGCCAGATGCAGCTCCCGCGACCCTCTCCCGTGTCTCTCACGCCTCGCCAGCTTCGTGAGTGGTACGCTCAGAGTGGAGGGTCTCTCAGTGCTGTTCGCTGCTCGTACGTGATTCGCACTGGTACTCGGACTGGTCAGCCTTGTGGGACACGTAGTCATACACCGTCCCGCTGCTTCGCCCGTCTGAGCGACGCCTGGCGTACCGTGTTTGGCGACGAGGCTGAGCTTCCCGACTGGGTGGAGTTGCTTAGGCAGAGGGTAGATATATATGCTCTTGACTATGATGCTATTCTCACTACCATGTATGCATTTCCTACTAGTACTGACCGTGCCGCTCACCTGTGCGTCCCGCCTGACCCAGGTATAGGACCTGCTGCTCTAGCTACTGGTGAGGCTGCTGCTCTGGGTGCTAGTGAGTCTCCTACTCCAGGTACAGGTACGGCTGCTGCTCTAGGTGCTAGTGAGTCTGCTTCCTCAGGTGCGGGTGAGGCTGCGCTCTCAGGTACCGCGTTGGCTTCGGCCTCCCTCACCTTTACACTTGACTCTGGGGCTTCTCGCTCCTTCTTTCGGGACCGCACCACACTCACGCCGCTTGGTCGGCCGGTTGCAGTCTCCCTGGCTGACCCCTCTGGGGGTCCTGTCCTCGCTCACTTCTCCACTGTCCTCCCGTGTCCGGCTGCCCCCTCGGGCACCCTGTCTGGCCTGTACCTCCCCTCGTTCTCGACGAACTTGGTGAGTGGTGCAGACCTACAGGATGCGGGGGTTCACCAGTTCACTCCTGCGAGTCAGCGGGTGACCCACTGCACGGACGCACGCACAGGCCGGCACCTGGCCACGTTCTCGCGTCGGCCGGGGTCGAGCCTCTACACCCTGACCACTGAGTCTTCCTCCTGTCCCCGCGTCCGGTCAGGTAGCAGCGTCGGGTCAGGTGTTTGCTGCTGCGTCCAGGTCTGGTCCTGAGTCTGCCCCCTGTACTTGTCGCCTCCTGTCTCACGAGACTCTCCTGTGGCACCACCGTCTTGGCCACCCCTCCTTGCCCCGTCTTCGGAGCATGGCTTCCCGTGTCCTTGTCTCTGGTCTTCCCCAGTCTCTCCCTCCTCTCCCCTTCGGGCCAGGACCTTCCTGTGTCCCTTGTGTCGAGGGTCGCCTCCGAGCTACTCCTCACTCCTCCCACTTCCCCCCGACAGAGGCTCCCCTGCAGACGCTTCACATGGATGTGTGGGGCCCAGCCCCCGTCCGTGGGCAGGGTTACGAGCGCTACTTCCTGTTGGTGGTTGACGACTACTCGCGTTACACCACAGTCTTCCCCTTGCGCAGCAAGGGTGAGGTCACTGTGGTGCTGATCGACTGGATCCGCGAGGCTCGTCTCCAGCTCAGGAAGAGCTTCGGCTCGGACTTTCCTGTTCTGCGTCTGCACTCTGACAGAGGCGGAGAGTTCTCTTCCCGCCTTCTGCGAGACTACTTGTCGTGCACGGGGGATCCGCCAGACCTTCACGCTTCCGGACTCACCACAGCAAAATGGGATTGCTGAGCGCCGCATTGGCATGGTCATGGACTGTCGCTCGTACGTCCATGATGCATGCGGCTGCCCCCCATTTTCTGTGGCCGTTTGCGGTGAGGTACGCGGCGCATCAGCTCAACCTTCACCCCCGGGTCTCTCGGCCTGCGATGTCCCCAGTCTTGCTGTGGACGGGGAAGGTTGGCGATGCGTCTGTGTTCCGTGTCTGGGGATCTCGGGCGTTTGTCCGCGACTTGTCTGCGGACAAGCTGTCCCCTCGTGCTGCTCCCTGTGTCTTCCTTGGCTTCCCCACTGACGCCCCAGGGTGGCAGTTTTACCACCCCTCCTCTCGTCGTGTTCTGTCCTCCCAGGACGTCACGTTCGATGAGTCAGTCCTCTTCTACCGTCTCTTCCCCTACCGCACTCCTTCCCTCCCCCCTCCCCCGGACTTCCTTGTGCCGGTTCCCCCCCCGGTAGACCCCCTCCCCCCTCAGGTTCCTGCCCCCTCAGGTGTGTCCCAGGTAGACGCCGTTGACCCGGTCGAGGTTACTGGTGACTCTGGTGCTGCTGCGGGTGCTGAGCCTGGGGGTGCTGACTCTGGGGGTACTGTGCGCGGGGGTGCTGAGCCTGGGGGTGCTACTGCTGGGGGTGCTGGGCCTGAGGGTGCTACTGCGGTGGGTGCGGAGCCTGGGGGTGCTGAGCCGGGGGGTGCTGTGCCTGGAGGTACTGGGTCTGGGGGTGCTGGGTCGGGAGCTGCTGAGCCTGGGGGTGCTGCGTCTGGAGCTGCTGAGCCTGGGGTTTCTCCTGCTGCTGCGTCTCGCCGGGAGCCCCTCTCTCCACAGGAGCTGCGCGAGTGGTACGCTCGCCGCTGGAGGCGTGCTGCTGAGTCTGGAGGTGCTGCTGGAGCTGGAGCTGGAGCTTCTTCGACCGTCGAGGGTGCGGGTGCTGCCGGTCCCGGAGCTGCTGGACCTGAGGGTCCTCCTGCAGCTGGAGGTGCTGAGGGCGTTTGTGCTGAGCCTACTGCTGTTGGTTCTGCCGCTGGAGGTGTGGGTGGCGCTGGTGCTGTCGCTGAGGGTGCTGGTGCTGTCCCTGCTGAGTCTGGAGCTGCCGCGCGGCCTCGGCCGTACTTCGTTCCGCTCCTGCAGCAGGTTCTTGGTCTTTCTCCTTCGGTAGAGTGTCCACAGCCTGTCCAGTCGCAGTCACTGTTGGAGCCTTCCTCTCCTCTGCCTGCTCCCTCTCCTTACACTGGTCCTACTGGAGGTCTTGCTGAGCGTCGTGAGCCTGCGTCTCGTCCCGCGTCGCCTGTTCGTGCTGCTCGCGCTAGTGGTCGCGGTTCGCGTCAGCGTCCTCCTCCTGTCCCTGGCACGCACCGGATGTCTCTGCGTCCGTCCACTGCTCCTCTGCGTGCCCCTCTGCCTTCTCCTCCTGAGTCCTCTCTTCCTGCGCTTGCCGACCCTGAGTCAGACTCTCTTCGCGCTGCCAGTCCTACTGTCACGCGTCTGCTTGCTACTGTCGTCACTGACCCCTCTTTTGAGTCCACTGCTGCGTCTGCTCTAGTCGCTGAGCTCGTTGACTTTGCTGCTCGCTGTCGTCTCGACTACGCTGCTGGTCTTGTTGCTGAGTCTGCGTCTGTCTGTCCTCCGTCCGTCGGGGGTGAGTGTGCTCTTGGCACGGACGTCCTAGAGGACAGACAGGAAGAGTTACAGTGTCTAGCGGCTGCTTCACCTCATCTCGCGTCTGTACTACTTGCCCCTGAGGGAGACCCGGATGCATTAGACATCCCGACTCCGCGTTCTTACGCGGAGGCCGTAGAGGGTCCCTACTCCTCTCAGTGGCAGGCAGCTATGGACTGCAGAGATGGCTTCCTGGAAGTCCACAGGCACCTACGTTGACGCAGTTCCCCCTCCTGGGGCGAACATCGTCAGTGGCATGTGGATCTTCAGGGTGAAGCGGCCGCCGGGCTCTCCACCTGTCTTCAAGGCGCGGTACGTTGCTCGTGGCTTCAGTCAGCGGCAGGGAGTTGACTACTTTCAGACCTTCTCTCCCACCTCGAAGATGACCACTCTTCGGGTGCTGCTGCACATAGCCGCTCAGCGCGACTACAAGCTTCACTCTCTTGACTTCAGCACTGCGTTCCTGCAGGGTAGCCTGCACGAGGAGATCTGGCTGCGCCGTCCACCTGGCTTCACTGGGACTTTCCCTCCTGGCACCCAGTGGAGCCTCAGACGGCCAGTCTACGGTCTCCGCCAGGCACCGCGTGAGTGGCACGACACACTGAGGACTACGCTTGCGGCTCTTGGGTTTGCTCCTTCTACTGCTGACCCGTCGCTGTTTCTGCGCACCGACACCTCGCTGCCGCCGTTCTACATCCTCGTGTACGTCGACGACTTGGTCTTTGCCACAGCGGACACTGCTGGACTCGCCTACGTGAAGTCCGAGCTGCTGAAGAGACACACGTGCACAGACCTGGGTGAACTGCGCAGCTACCTTGGCTTGCAGATCACTCGGGACAGAGCACGCCGCACCATTACCTTGACTCAGTCACACATGGTGCAGCAGGTCCTTCAGCGCTTCGGCTTCACGTACTCCTCGCCTCAGGCCACTCCTCTACCTACTCGCCACTCACTCTCAGCTCTGCCTTCGGATGAGTCCGTAGAGTCGAGTGGTCCGTATGCAGAGCTTGTTGGCTGCCTCATGTACCTGATGACCTGCACACGACCTGACCTTGCATACCCTCTGAGCATTCTTGCACGCTATGTTGCTCCTGGGAGACACAGACCGGAGCACATGGCTGCAGCGAAGAGGGTATTGCGCTACCTGTGCAGCACGTCGGGCATGGGGCTAGTGCTTGGAGGGCAGAGTCCAGTGGTCCTTACCGGCCACGCGGACGCTTCTTGGGCTGACGACCAGGCTACGCAGCGGGCGTCACAGGGTTACACCTTCAGCCTTGGTTCCGGCTCTGTCTCGTGGCGGTCTACTCGCTCGTCTTCGGTTCTCGGCTCCAGTTGTGAGGCTGAGATCTACGCCGGGGCCATGGCTGCACAGGAGCTTCGCTGGCTCACCTACCTGCTGACTGACCTTGGAGAGCCGCCTCGTTCTCCTCCAGTGCTGTACGTAGACAACAAGGCTATGCTGGCCTTGTGTCGAGAGCAGCGCTTGGAGCACAGAACGAAGCACATTGCTCTCCGCTACTTCCTTGCTCGTGAGCTGCAGCAGCGTGGTCAGTTGCGACTTGCGTACGTGGCCTCTGAGGCCAACACTGCTGATGTGTTCACCAAGGCACTCGCGCCTTGTGACCATCAGCGCTTTTGCACCCAGCTGGGTCTTGTGCCTGTCTTGCCTCACTTGCTCTCCTCTTGACTTCACTTGTACTGAGACATATATATATGCCTGCTCTTGTTTGTCTAGTTTTATATATATGTCTGTACTCCTGCATGTGAACTGGCCTCTGGCCCTACTCTTGTGCTCGGACTGTGTGGTGACTTTGTGATCCACCCTGAGCTTGCTTTGCTTTGCTTGACTGGTCTTGTGACCCCTTGTTCTCCCCCACTTTGCCTATGGGGGTGTGTCAGATTTATATGACATAGTTGTTGTAGGCTATAGTGGGGTAGCACATATGGGGTACAGGGTTTCTAGGGTTGTATTTCTACCCATCTTTCCTTAGTCATTTTCATCCCTGTTCGTTTATTCTCACATTAGGTGGTGGGCCCTGAGAAGCGTTCCCATGAGGGAACCTGCTCTATACCATGTGAAGAATGATGAATGAATGAACTAGCAAGCACGTGGGTACAAGTAGGAAAACCTAAAAGTGTTGTACCTTATATTGTCTACCCCACTACAGCCTACACAGACTATAGCATATGAGTTTGACACTATCACGGTGTGTTGGCATGGTGTTGGTAACTGGTTCTAACTGTATGTGCTGGTATGGAATCATTCACCATTTTCTTGCACCAGATTCTCATTCAAGATTATGTATGGTTTCGACGTGGTTCATATCGCAAAAATGAGATCTAGACTTTGGTGTAAACATTTAATGTATTTCATTTGTGATTTTCCAATGAGCTTATATTTTGTCTCGATTATAAGCGCACTCCCAGAAAAAACATTATTTAGTATATGCGCGCATGGGCCCATATCCGGGGGCGTTTGGCCTTGACTTTGAATGCAGGTCTTATGATTACTTGGAGCGTCTAGCCTTGACATGTTGAACGACAACAACTTTGCTGAGTGGTCCTTTAAAAAATGGGATTATATTTAGTCGTTAAAACCTGCAGGGGTGATAAAAGGAGCACGCAAGCACCCCGAGAACGACTCGTGGAAGAGCTCGTGGGTGTAGAAGACTGCACAAGCCTATCTCCTCCCTAGGCAAGCATTGGGGAGCAGGTAAATCCATCACGCCAAGCCGTTTCCGAGTGAAACGGAGAGAGGAGGCTAGGCATATGCTTCTCACAAGATGTTTATGCACATGAAACAGTAGTGGTAGCACTAGATTTAAAGTGGAAAATGTCATCGCTTCAAGTTGATGATGGTGAACCTGTTTAGGATGGGTTCCAGAAATTCTTCGACTTTTTACGTGGCCTAAAGGAGCTGATCTCAATCATAGTGAGCTCCAAAAGGAGACAAAGTTGCTGGCATTGCTTCCCGGGTCATGGTCCATGCTTATCAGCACACCTGTAATATATCAAGCGAGCAATTTTCCAAGATTGCTTTTGCCGTCGCAAAATGGCGGGTCGCCAAGGTGTCAGGGCTGCAACAACTTCAAAGGAGATCATAGAAATGGCGGATAGGGCAGCAACAACTTCAATCACAAACAAGGATGCAAATGGTTCAAAGGTAAATTTCATTGTTGCCACACGAGCTGATATAGTTTGCACAATTTCTGCACGCTCCTCACTTTATATAATATTGGGTGATTGAGAACGGTGCAAACTTTAGCATGACACCTTGTGAGACTTGGGTAGTACTGAGCTTGAACGGTTGCCAGTAAAGCATGTCACTTTGGCTTGCCTTCTCCAAGCCTCTCACATATTCACTCACAAGGACAACAAGCCGCAAACCATGGGGTTGAACCGATAGTGGTATGCTTCCCAGGGCTTTTGATGCACAAAGCATACGTACAGCTGTCTCAACGGCCCTTCCTTTTCCCAATAGTGCATGTGGTACGTCATTTTCTCCTCCCACGTGCAGATGGTAGCTCCTTCCTTGTACATGAAATTCACCCCTATTAACATATCGTTGTCCTCTGACTTCGAAACTCCACACTTCACCCACAAAATGCACTCCCCCCTCGTATCAGGCTCCACCACTACCTGTCTTTGCCATCCACATAGGGCCCCCCCACTTCCGCGGTCATCAATAGGTGGCACATTGCTATCGGTTTTATTGCTGATCCAACTATTGGTTACCTGCCAGCCTCCATCCCAGTAGGACGTATGCTGCACCTCTGTCCACAATTGCATGCCTTACCGAAACGCAGCCCCCTGCAATGGCGCCTTGCTCTGCAGGTGTCATCGTGCCAAATCCCTTGCCCTGCTCTGCTTGGATCAATTTACTTCTTGGACCAATTTCCATTGCCGGTGCTCCTCATGCCTCACCTTTGGCTCTCTAAATCTGAGCCCGAGCTCCCCTGGATGGCCTCGCTATCACAAAAAATGGTTTCCTCACTACTGCTCTATTATTTCTGAGCCATCATTACGGTACATTTTCCTCCGCCATCTCCAGCTCTGCCTGTTGCGCCCTTAGCTGTGCAATCTTGGCTTGGGCGTAAGCTGGGCCATATGGTCCTTTCCGCTCCTTTTGGATAGTAAAATACTATTTCTCTACACGCACGTGCATCCCGTACCAAGCGCATGTCGGGGCTTCCGGGCAGTACCTCCGTAGGTGCTGTCAACAGGAGTTGTATTGGCCTTGTCCTCGCTTGGGCGGAGCCGACCTCGTGGTCGGATGTGCGGGAGGTGCAGCCGACCTGCGGCAGTAGGCAAGCTGGTCGACAGGGCTGGTCGACTTGCGTGGGGGCTACTGCAAGGGCGCCGACTTTGGGAGGGCGCCGACTTTAGGTGGTCGACTTGGGAGGTCGACCTATGGAGGGCGTCAACTTGGTGACGCCGACTTGGGGAAGCCGACTTGAATGGCCGGCTGACGGATGTGCTGGTCGACCTGGAGCTGGTCGACCAGGAGTGTCGTCGACTCGGAGCTGGTCGACCAAGGGCATGGTCAACCTGACGAGGTCGACTGGAGGTGGTCGTCGACTTGGGTGGTCGACGGGCACGTGTAGGAGGTGCTGGTCGACGAGATGGTTGCCCGGTTGATCAGGTTACCTGGGTGACAGGTTTCTGCAGAGGCACGCGACAGTCACCTAGGTGTTAGTGGCAAGGCCGACCTCGGTGTGGTATCCCAAGGTCGACGTGGCTGATCAGGAGCAGTCGTCAGCACGAGGACGATTTGGTGTGTGAGCTGTGCACATGACTAAGACACAGCCCGCAAATCATATGCGAGCACCTGCGAAGCGGGTGCGCTGCTGTCCTACGGGTACAAAGCTGTGCAGCCGACTTGTTGCAGCGTTGGCACGCCAGTCGACTTGCAGTGTTGGCGGGCCGCGACTTGGCACTGTTGGAGCGCAGTCGACCAAGTCGTGCTAGAACACGGTCGACCGTGCTGCGATGGCAGTCATCCTGCTTGCATACTAGCTCTCATATAGTCAGTCTTGCCAACTTAGTTGCTATAATTCAGGACCATTGTTGTCAACTTTTCCTAGTGAAAATCTTGCCAATTCTCCCCGTGAACTAGCAAGTAGTAAGAACACAAGGAAACGACTAAGGAACACAGAGATCACTCTAGCCCCATGCCGCTCCCTATTGATTAAGTTATCTCCGCATAGTGCTGTGAGCGTGGACAGCACACGACTTACCTTTCATTCTAGTCGACATAGTTGTAACTTACCTAAGTTGCTCGTAGGCCGGCAGCCGTGCAGCCACCATCGTGAGCGTAGGTGACACAAAGGTGATGGACACCCTAGAAGCATAGCTGGAAGATGCGAGGAGACGCTATGAGGCCCATGAGTACGGAGCTATCCCCTGGGCGGTCGTTGAGGCTGGCATCTGCATCGTGTGGGCGACAAAGCACCTTTCTCGGCCAGCTTCTCCTCGACCGGTGAACAACAAGGGCGGCGTCGACATGGGCGTCAACGCAAGTGACCAAATCAGTAGCACTGCGGGAGGCACGCCGTCGTCGAGGTAGAGAGGAGTAATCCATGCCGATGAAGTCGGCGGCATTCATGCAAGAGGAATGCAGTCGTTGACAGTTGCAAGCTCCTCGTAGGGTGACTTCGGAGGACATTGAAGTGGTTTGGCGCAGATGTCGGCGACCCACGTGTCAGGGGGAGGAGTCGCACCGAGCTACGGCTACTTCAAGTTTACGCCAGACAGGATCTCGGTCAACCCCCTACTCGTTGGTCGACCTGGCATCCTCACCTGGAAGGAAGCCATCAAGCCCCAGCTGGAGATGGCCGGGCTGATCGGCTTTGCCAACGGCACCGTGGCAATGCCTTTGGAGAAATACCCTGACCTACGAGTGGAATTCCGCGTTGTACAGCTGCTGACCTTCACGGTCATCTCGCGGTGCTGCTCACCGAGCGTGCGGATTGCCTTGAAGCCGTGCTGGGACTACTTGGATGCCGGCCACCAGGCGTGGCACTTCATCGAGTTGACATACCAGGTAATTGACGATCTGTACATCCGCCAGCTAGAGGAGCAGATAACACAGCTGCGGATGGGCGACCAAGAGACCACGACCGACTACTACAACCGAGCATGACGACTTTTCGCCACCATGATTATGTTCGGCGTGCAGTACTCGACGACGTTGTACGTCACGTATGTCCTGAAGGGGCTCCCAAGCAGCTACAACCAGATGAATCGGTTGTCGGTGGTGTCGAGCACGCGGGTGACACTCAACGAGGACTCCCTGACCTCGTACATCCTGCGAGACGAGGCGATGCAGGAGGCCGAGTGGTCCTTGGAGCTCCTGCCGCAGGCGAACTACGTTGCCCGAGCGATGCAGGGAAGCCTACCGGAGTAGCGCGAGCAGTCTAGCAGCGGTCGAAGCAGTGGCGGGAGGCCGGCAAAAGACACCGACAAGCAGAAGTCGGCTAAGGAGAGTGGTCGTGGAGGAGGAGGTCGACGTCGGGAGTGGTGGGTGTGCGGCGACCCCGACCATCTCTCCTTCGAGTGCCCCGACTGCAGTGACTTGGACGACGAAGACGCCAAGGGTGGCCGAGGGAGATCAGCCGGGCGTCGCCCTCTCCGGGAGAGCAAGCCGTGTAGGGAGAAGCAGTCGATCAAGTCATCGACCTCAATGAAGGACGCCCACTCCTCTGCAGAAGGCAAAGGGCGAGACGACAAGGAAGCGTCGTGCTCGCTGGTCGGCGTCGTGGAGCTGACCATCTCGCTTGCACCGGAGGCCTGCAAAGACTTCCAGGCGATGGCGGCAGCTATGAAGGCGAACCCGTTGGTGGTCCTGCCTAACAGCGGCTGCTCGCATCACTTGATGGGGACGAAGGAGGTCTTCCTCGACCTGCAGCCGAGCGGCGACGTCAAGCACGAGTGCGGCTTCAACGAGGCGCTTCAGGACGTCCAGGGCCGGGGCACGGTTGCCTTGCAAGGGGAGGCCGGGAAGCAGGTGCTGATTCCCAATGTGCTCTACGTCCCGTGCGTGCACGCGAACGTGCTGTCAGCCGGCCAGCTGAAGGAGAACGGTGTGAAGCTGCAAGAGGACGGCGACGAGATGCTGCTCGTCTCTGCCACAGGGGACGTCCTTGGTCGAGCGTCCTACACTTGCCGAGTCCTCTTCACCGACCTGCGTCCTTGCTTGGTGAAGTCAACGTCACCCACGATGGAGGTGGTGGCCTTGTGGGCGATAGTCTCGGCTACGAAGTCAATGCCGGACAGGCTACATGCGAGGCTCGCGCACGTCTGCATAGACACCATCCAGAGGTCGGCTAAGCATGAGGTCGCCATTGGGCTGGACCTCAAGCCGACGTTCGGCAGCGACTCACCTCGCGTCTCGTGCATCGGTGGGAAGATGGCCCGGCATACCTTCCCCGACAAGAGCTCAGACGTCGAGGACGCCCTTGCCATCGTGCACATCAACCTTTGCGGGCCGTTTTGCGTGGCTGCCAAGGATGGCAGACTATAATTCTTGCTGCTGAAGGACCGCAAGGCCCGCTATGTGTGGGTGCGGCCGGTCGACAAGAAGTCGGATGTGCTGCAGGAGTTCGGGCAGTGGCAGGCAGTGGCTCAGTGGCAGACGAAGAATTTGGTGCTCATGTTGCGCCTTGACTTGGGAAGGGAGTTCCTCGGGAAGGAGTTCACCGCTTTCGTGGATGGCAAGGGGATCGTCCACAACCTCAGAACGGCATGGCGGAGCGGGAGATGAGGATGGTGGTGAAGTCGGTGTGGACGATGCTGCTGCACATGGGCGTGCAGCACCACTGGTGGCACCTTGCTCTGCGGCAGGCCGTCAAGGTCCAAAACTGACCGGAGAGGTCAACTCAACCACCGGGGAAGAAGCCCAACTTGTCGCTGGCACGAGTGTGGGGCTGCATGGTACAGTTCCTCGTCCCCGAGCAGCAGCGTGGTGGCAAGCTGAAGCCGAAGGCCAGGTGGGCCCTTCACCTCGGTGTGTCAGAGGCGAGCAAGGGTTGGGAGCTCCTTGACATCGCCAACAACCTGGTGGTCACCTTGTCGGACGTGGTGTTCTACGACACTATGTCGCTGGAGGTGTGGAAGTCGGAGCACAGGCCAGCGTCGGGACGGACGCATGTCAACCCACAGACCGACACCTCGACGGCGACGCTCCTCTTTGCTCGCCGAGGTCGGTGAGCTTGTTGCTGAGGACACATAGGACGTTCCCTCTTCCTCCACTTCCCCAGCCCCCCTGCCCCTCCCCTTGTTGCCAACCTATGTGGGCTGACTCCGGTGTCGGTCTCCGGCGATGAGGGGAGAAGCGGGGCGTCGCCTGTGGAGCCGGCCAAAAGCATCACCGGTGGCCGACGTGACGCTGCGAAAGTCGGCATGGGAGCAAAGCTGACTCCGACCAGGGAACAGGCCGAGAAGGTGCAGCCGAATTAGGTGAAGCCAGCGAAGAAGGAACCAGCTGGGCAACAGCCGACAGGGGAGCAGGCAGCAACGAAGCCGACCAAGGAGCAGTCGACAACCTAGAAGTTGGCAGAGGAGCCGGCCACAGAGGAGAAGTCGGCAGGGACGCCGACTGTGGTGCAACAGGATGTTGATGGCAGTGACGCCGATAGCGATGGAGGGGATGCCGAGGAGTCCACCGACAGCGACGTGTTTGAAGTCCAGCCTGGACCACGGCGTACAGGCCGAATTTGGAGGCCGCGCGATTTCTTCGTACCGGCTGCCTTCACCACGGTGTACGACGAGGTCGATGATGACCTACTGTACGACGATGCCAAGGAGGATGAAGAACTGCCGGAGCTCCACCCCGACATGCACGCCGACTCCGAGCACCACTAAGAACTCCACGATGACGATGAAGGAGGCGCTGGCGAGCTACAAGGGCAAGGCGGTCAAGGCCGCCATGGAGGAGGAGATCCACAGCCTCATCGGCATGGGAACCTGGGAGCTGGTTGAACGCCCACCCGGGGTGAACATTATGAAGAACCGGTGGGTGTTGACGACGAAGTACCACATAGACGACACTGTCGAGCACGAGAAGGCAAGACTGGTCGTAAAGGGCTTCACTACAACGAGGCGTACGCGCTGGTGAGCAGCTATGTCACGCTGAGGATCTTCCTCCGCATCGTCGCCGTCCTCAACCTCAACCTGATGCAGCTCGTCTCAGAAACAAGAAGTGATTGAGCTAGGAACATTGATGGTACAAGTAGGAAACCCTAGAGTATTGTACCCCCTAAAGGCTAACCCAATGTAGCCTACACAGTAATAACATATATAATGTTTGACACACCCCCATAGGCTAAGTGGGGTAGAGCAAGGAGTCATAAGACCAGTCAAGAAAGAAAACGCAGGCTCAGGGTGGATCACAAAGTCACCACACACACGGAGCACAAGCAAAGGGCCATAAGGCCAGCTCACATGCAGAGGCATATATGCAACACAAACATCACAGTGATCTCTACCTAGCAATGCAAGCATGCAAGTATATATATACATATATATATATATATATATATATATATCACAATACAGGCAAAGTCTACAACAAGTGAGGAAAAGTGGGCACAAGCCCTAACAAAGTGCAAAAACGCTGATGATCACCAGACTGAAGTGCCTTGGTGAATATGTCAGTAGTGTTGGCTTGAGTGGCCACGTAACGCAGACAAAGCTGGCCACGCTGCTGCAACTCCCGAGCCAGGAAGTAACGTAGAGCGATGTGCTTCGTTCTGTGCTTCGTTCTGTGCTCCAGTCTGTGCTCCTCACACAAGGCAATGGCTGCCTTGTTGTCGACGTACAGCACTGGAGGAGAACGAGGCCGCTCTCTCAGGTCGGTCAGCAGGTAGGTGAGCCAGCGTAACTCTTGTGCAGCCATGGCTGTGGCGTAGATCTCACCCTCACAACTTAAGCTGAGAACAAAAAACGAACGCGTAGAACGCCACGAAATTGAGCCAGAGCAAAGACTGAAGGTGTAACCCTGTGACGACGGCTGAGTAGCCTGGTCGTCAACCCAAGAAGTGTCTGAGTGCCTAGTGAGAACAACTGAGCTCCTCCCTCCAAGCACGAGCCCCATGCCTGATGTACTGCACAAGTAGCGCAATACCCTCTTTGCCGCATCCCAGCGCACCTTTCGGTGCCTACCAGGAGCCACGTAGCGGGCCAAAAGGCCAAGAGGGTACGCTAGGTCAGGACGAGTGCAAGTCATCAGGTACATGAGGCAGCCAACCAGCTCTGGGTGAGGACCACTTAGCTCTACGGACTCATCCGAAGGCAGAGCTGAGAGCGAGTGGCGAGTAGACAGAGGAGTGGCCTGAGGCGAGGAGTACGTGAAGTCAAAGCGCTGAAGGACGTGCTGCACCATGTGTGACTGAGTCAGTGTGATGGTTTGGCGTGCTCTGTCCCGGGTGATCTGCAAGCCAAGGTAGCTGCGCAGTTCACCCAGGTCTGTGCACGTGTGTCTCTTCTATAGCTCCAACTTATCGTGGGCAAGAGCCTCAGTGTTAGCAGTGGCAAAGACAAAGTCGTCAACATACAGGAGGATGTAGAACGGCGGCAGCAAAGTGTCGGTGCGCACAAACAGCGACGGGTCGGCAGTAGAAGGCGCGAACCCAAGAGCCGCAAGAGTAGTCCTCAGTGTGTCATGCCACTCACGTGGCGCCTGGCGGAGACTGTAGACCGGCCGCCGGAGGCTCCACTGGGTACCAGGAGGAAACGACCCAGTGAAGCCAGGAGGGCGGCGCAGCCAGAACTCCTCGCACAGGCTGCCCTAAAAAGCTGTGCTGAAGTCAAGAGAGTGAAGCTCGTAGTCAAGCTGAGCCGCAACGTGCAGTAGCACCCAAAGAGTGGTCATCTTCAGGTTGGGGGAGAAGGTATGGAAGAAGTCTACTCCATCTCGCTGACTGAAGCTGCGAGCAACGTAACAAGCCTCGAAGATAGGCGGAGAACCTGGCGGCCGGTTCACCCTGAAAATCCACATGCCACTGACGATGTTCGCCCCAAGAGGGGGAACCATGTCGACGTAAGTGCCAGTGGACTTCCAGGAAGCCATCTCTACATCCATGGCTGACCGCCACTGAGAGGAGTACTCACCCGCGATCGCCTCAGCGTAAGAGCGTAGGGTCGGGATGTCTGATGCATCCCGGTCTCCCTCAGGTGCAATTAGCATGGACACGAGATGAGGTACAGCAGCGCCAAAGCACTCAAACTCCTCCTGCCTGTCCTCAAGGACGTCCGTGCCTAGAGCACACTCACCCCCGACGGACGGAGGACAGACAGACTCAGACTCAGCAACAAGACACGCATCGTAGTCTAGACGTCAGCGAGCAACAAAGTTGACAAGCTCAGCAACTAAGGCAGACGCAGCAGCAGACTCAAAGGGAGGGTCACTAACAGCAATGGCCAGGAGACGCGTGACAGTAGGACTAGCACCACGAAGGGAGTCAGACTCCGGGTCAGCAAGGGCAGAAAGAGAGGACGCAG
Source organism: Closterium sp. NIES-65 (assembly GCA_948144175.1). NCBI lineage: Eukaryota > Viridiplantae > Streptophyta > Zygnematophyceae > Desmidiales > Closteriaceae > Closterium > Closterium sp. NIES-65. Next base: position 607,254 of record CANXME010001443.1, on the reverse strand, counting down.
GAGGAGAAGGCAGAGGGACACACTGTGGAGCAGTGGAAAGACGAAGCGTCATCTGGTGAGTACCTGGGACAGTAGGAGGACGCTCACGCGGGACACGACGACTAGTGCGAGCAGCACGAGCAGGCGATGGAGAAGGAGACTCAGGCAACACAGGACGAGACTCAAGCTCACGACGCTCCGTAAGACCTCTTGTCGGACCAGTGTAGGGAGAAGGACCAGGGAGGGGCGAGGCAAGCTGAAACTGGAACTGCGACTGGACAGGCTGAGGACACTCTAAGGAGGGAGTAGGACAAGGAGGAGGAGGCAGACCAAGAACCTGCTGAAGGAGCAGAACGAAGTACGGCCGCGGCCATGATGCGCCCCCAGAACCAGCAGAGACAACACCAGAACCCCCAGCAGCAGCTCCACCAGCGCCAACTCCAGTACCCCCAGGAGTACCAGCTCCAGCGACACTGTCGGCTCCAGCACCTGCAGGACTAACCCCAGGGTCAGCAGCGACACCATATCCAGTAGGCCCAGCGTCCTTAGCTCCACCGGCAGCTCCAACAGCGTCAGCACCTGCAGCTCCAACTCCAGCACCATCAGCACCTCCAGTAGCACCAGCTTTAGCAGCTCCAGCTCTAGCAGAATCCCCAGTTTTAGCAGCTCCAGTATCTCCAACCGCAGCAGGGCCTCCAGCGAGTGGCACCCCAGTGCTAGGAGCGCCGCTCCAGAGGCTGCATCAACGAGCGTACCACTCACGCAGTCGCTGTGGGGAGGGAGGTGCCGGCTGCGACACAGTGCCTGAAGCACCACCAGCTCCAACTCCGGTAGAACCCGCAGCTCGAGCGGCCCCACGCCGAAGGCTGTAATGCTAAGAGTACCACTCACGCAGCTGTTGTGAAGAGGGAGCGTCACCAGGCGCAGGACGGTCAGTCTTTGCTCCCGCAGGCTCAGCACCCCAAGGCACAGCACCCCAAGTCTCAGCACCCCCAGGCTCAGCACCCCCAGTCTCAGGTACCCCCAAGCTTAGCACCCCTAGGCTCAGCACCCTCAATCTCAGCACCCCCTGGCTCAGCACCACCAGGCTCAGCACCCTCAGTCTCAGCACCCCCACGCTCAGCACCCCCAGATGCTGTACCCCTCGCAGGACCAGAGTCAACAGCTACCTCGACAGGCTCGACCGGGTCTACCTGGGAAACACCTGAGGGAGCAAGACCCTAGAGAGGGAGGGAGTCTACCGAAGTAGCACTTGGCGTGAGGAAGAGCGGCGAGGGGGGGAAGTGGCGCAAGGCGGTAGGGGAAAAGATGTTAGAAGGGTACCGACTCGTCAAAAGTGACGTCCTGAGAGGGGAAGACAAGGCGCGAGGTGGGGTGATAAAACTGCCAGCCAGGCGCGTCAGGGACAAAGCCAAGAAAGTCGCAGGGAACGGCACGGGAGGAGAGCTTGTCCGCGGACGTATCCCGGACAAAGGCTCGACATACCCAAACTCGCAACACCGACGCATCGCCAACCTTCCCCGTCCAACGCAGTGTGGGCGAGGTCTCCAGAGCAAAGACACGAGGCCTGAGGTTGAGCTGATGCGCAGCGTACTGAACTGAAAACAATCACAGAAAATGGGGGGCAGCCGCATGGATCTGTCAAACTATGTTTTGCATAGTTTATATAACTGTTTGTAGTTAGTGTTAGTGTAGTTATATATTTGCTTATATGGTGGTGCACCTTGGCTAGTTTGCTATATGTACCTTGTGTGCTATAGTGAACCCAACCATTCTCTCTCTCGCTTGGCACAAACTCTCTCGACATACATTGGCCTAGGCTACTAAGCCTAGGCCTTAAACCTTGCCCTAGTAACTTGACATGGTATAGAGCCGTTACGTTCCTATGGGCCCACCAGCTGACGCACTCGTTATGGCGCCCGTCAGGTACTTAGTTGCAAACTTAGTGACGGACGCCACGACGAGTACTTTTGCGGCCGTCCCGTCGCATAGTGGCGCTCATCACGATGGCCCCGGCAAACGCTACGGCGAACGCCAGCGGACCCGCCAACAACCCGCGGTGAAATCGCCGGCGAAATCGCTAGCGGCTCGCCAGCGAAATCGCCAACGCGTTCGCCCACCCGCCTGCAACCTTGCCGTCGTATCCGCCGACGGACCCGCCGTCGGACCCGCCAATAAGCGCGCTAGCAAGCCGGCTGACGAACCCACCAAAGAACCTGCCAGCCCACGAGCAAGCAGCCCCGCGGCCCCGCCAGTAGGTGAACCGGCGGACTTGCGAGCCCGCCACCAAGCAAGTCGACGGACCCGCCGTCAGACCCCTCAGCACCAGCACCGACACTAGGCACCCGCACCAGCGCCAGCCGCCAGCAGCTACACCGCTAGCAGAGGCCTCGCCAACAGCTATACCGCCAGCAGAGACCCCGCTAGCAGCTTCACTGCTAGTAGAGAGACCCTGCCAGCAGCTACACCGCCAGCAGAGAGACCCCACCAGCAGCTCAACCGCCAGCGGAGAGATCCCGCCAGCAGCTCCACCACCAGCAGAGGGACCCCGCCACCAGCTCCACTGCTAGAAGAGACCCCGCCAGCATCTACACCACCAACAGAGACCCCCAGCCAGCAGCTTCACCGCCAGCAGATAAACCGCGCCAGCAGCACCACTGCCAGCAGAGAGACCCCCCCAGCAGAGAGACCCTCGCCATCAGCTACACCGCCGGCAGAAACCCCGCCAACAGCTACAAGGGGGTCTACCTGGGGGGGACCTGGCGCAAGGAAGAGCGGCGACGGGGGGAGGGGTGCTGTGCGGTAGGGGAAGAGACGGTAGTAAGGAGCCGACTTGTCAAACGTGACGTCCTGGGAGGACAGAACACGGGGCGAGGTAGGGTGGTAAAACTGCCAACCAGGCGCGTCAGGGGGGGAAGCCAAGGAAGACGCAGGGAACAGCACGGGGGGACAGCTTGTCCGCAGACAAGTCGCGGATAAACGCCCGAGATCCCCAGACACGGTTTGCAAACGCATCGCCAACCTTCCTTGTCCACCGCAGAGTAGAGGAGGTCTGTAGCAAGGAGACCCGGGGCTGAAGGTTGATCTCATGCGCCGCGTACGGATCCACGAACGGCCACAGAAAATGGGGAGCAGCCGCATGGATCATGGACGTACGAGCGACGTCCATGACCATGCCAATGCGGCGCTCAGCAATCCCATTCTGCTGTGGAGAGGCCGGAAGCGTGAACCTCTGGCAGATGCCCCGTCCACGACAGAAGGCTCAAAGAAGGTCAGAGGAAAACTCTCCGCCTCTGTGGGAGTGCAGACGCAGAACAGGAAATTCGGAGCCGAAACTCTCTCTTAGCTGGAGACGAGCTGCGCGGATCCAGTCGATCAACACCTAAGTGACGTCACCCTTGCTGCGCAAGGGGAAGACTGTGGTGTAACGCGAGTAGATGTCAGCTACCAGCAGAAAGTAACTCTCGTGACCCTGTCCACGGACGCGGGCGAGGCCCCACACGTCCAGGTGAAGCGTCTGCAGCGTAGCCTCTGTAGGAGGAAACTCGAAGGAATGGGGGCGCGCTGCTGCCCTTCAACGCAAGGAACGCAGGTAGGGGCAAGCCCCTGGGGAAGGGGAGGGAGGGACCGAGGGAGACCAGAGACAAAGACACGGGAGGCCATGCCTTGGAGACGAGGTAGGGAGGGGTGACCAAGGCGGTGGTGCCAGAGGAGAGTCTCGTGAGACGGGAGACGACACGAGCAGGGGGCAGACTCAGGACCAGACGTGGACGCTGCAGCAAACACCTGACCCGACGCAGCTACCTGATCAGACGCAGCAACCGGAGGAGACTTAATGGTCAGTCTGTACAGGCTTGACCCTGGGTGACGAGTAAACGTGGCCAAGTGTCGGCCCGTCCGAGCACACGTATAGTGGGTCACTCGCTAACTCGCAGGAGTGAACTGGTGAACCCCTCCATCCTGTAGGTCAGCACCACTCACCAAGTTCGTAGAGAACGAGGGGAGTAAGAGACCTGACAAGGTGCCAGAAGGGGCCGCTGGACATGGTAAGACAGTGGAGAAGTGCGTAAGGATAGGACCCCCTGAGGGGTCTGCCAGGGAGACTGCAACCAGCCGACTAAGCGGCGTGAGTGTGGTGCGGTCTCGAAAGAAGGAGCGGGAAGCACCCGAGTCAAGGGTAAAGGTGTGCAAAACCGGAGCCGACCTGGTGCCTAAGAGAGCAGACTCACCAGTGCCTGGGGTAGCAGACTCACCAGCACCTGGAGCAGCAGACTCACCAGCACCTGGAGCAGCAGACGCACTAGCTCCTAGAGCACCTGCCTCACCAGCACCTAGAGCAGCAGCCTCAATGCCCGAGTCAAGCGGAACACACAGGTAACAGTCACCCTCATCACTAGTAGGCAATGCATACATGGCAGTGAGAATAGCATCATAGTCAAGAGTATAGATATCTACCGTGTGCACCCAGTTGGGGAGCTCAGCCGCGTAGCCAAACTCCGTACGCCAGGCGTCGCTCAGACGGGCGAAGCAGCGGGACTCTGTGTGACCAAACGTCCCGCACGGCTGACCAGTCCGAGCACTAGTGCGAATGATGTATGGACAACGACCAGTACTCCGTGACCCTCCACGCTGAGCGTACCACTCACGAAGTTGCTGGGGCGAAAGGACCGCGCGCGGACGACGCTGCACCTGCACCTGGCCACGCGAAGCAGCTCTCAAACTACTCACTCCAGGACGACTCCCACTACGGCCACCCCGACAACCCCAAGTTGCGTACCACTAACGAAGCTGCTGGGGCGTAAGGGACTCACGCGTACGTCGCTGGAGCTGCATCTGGTCACCGACAGGAGCAACAGTAGCAGTAGTAGCCGCAGTAGCAGCAGTAGTAGCAGTAGCTGTAGTCGCAGCGCGGCCACCCCTACAACCCCAACTAGCATACCTATCACGAAGCTGTTGGGGGGTGAGGGACTCACGCGGACGGCGTTGGAGCTGTATGTGGCCACGCCAGGAGCAGCAGTAGCAGTAGAAAGAGCACTAGCAGCAAGAGCAGCAGTAACAGCAGTACGGGCAGGGCAGTGCTCACCAGTGGCAAGAAGGGCAGGCATACGACAGGCAGCAATGGCGAGGCCGCTACCACCGTAGGGCGAGGGCTCCGCGGCAGCTGCAGGGGCGGCTGCTCCAGGGGCGGCTGCTGTAGAGGCGGCTGCTTGAGGGGCTAGGGACGGCTGCTGCAAGGGCGGTTGCTCTAGGGGCCAGGGGTGGCTGCTGCAGGGGCGGCTGCTCCAGGGGCTAGGGGCGGCTGCTCTAGGGGCGGCTGCCCCAGGGGCCAGGGGCGGCTGCTCCAGGGGCCAGGGGCGGTTGCTGCAGGGGCGGCTGCTCCAGGGGCCAAGGGCGGCTGCTGCAGGGGCGGCTGCTCCAAGGGCTAGAGCGCGTGTTAGGGCAAGGCGCGGCGGCGGGCAGGAGCGACGCCACGCGGGTCCCGCAGGGGCGTGGCGACGCGCAAGAGTCGCGCCTCGCGGGTCCCGCAGGGGCGTCACGACGAGGCAGGGGCGACGCGCGGGTCCCGCTGAGGCGTCGCAATGAGGCAGGGGCGACGGGGCGGGGCCGCGACTGGCGACGGGGTGGGGCCACGACTGGCAACGGGGCGGGGCGGGGCGGCGTCTGGCGACGGGGCAAGGCTGCGACTGGCAACGGGGCGGGGCCACAACTGGCGACGGGGCGGGGCCGCGACTGGCGACGGGGCGGGGCCGCTACAGGGAGCGGGGCGGGGCCGCGAAGGGGCCGCGAAGGGGGGCCGCTAAGGGGCCGCGAGGGGGGCCGCTAAGGCGCCGTGAAGGGGCCGCGAAGGGGTCGCAAAGGGGCCGCTAAGGGGTCTTGAAGGGAGGCCGCTAAGGGGCCTCAAAGGGGCCGCTAAGGGGCCGTGAAGGGGCCGCGAAGGGGCCGCAAAGGGGGGCCGCGACGGGCCTCAGGAGCAGGGCAGGCCGCTAAGGGGCCGTGAAAGGGTAGGGCAGGTCAGAGCGCGAAGCGCGCTTCGGGCAGGTTAGGAAAAAAAATAAAGGTGGACCCTTAGGAAGAAACGGTCCCACTAGGGAACCCGCTCTGATACCATGCGAAAATCACGAGGAATGAATGAACTAGGAAAGTGTGATACAAATATGAAACCCTAGAGACCTGTACCCCTTAGTGTCTAACCCACCAGAGCCTACAAACACTAAGTCATACATATCTGACAGCTCCGCCATGCCATTCTACTGCGGGGTGTACGGGCAGGTCAGGTCGTGGACGATCCCCTTGTCGTTCACAAAGTCGGTAAACTGCTTCCGGAGGAACTCCCATCCTCGGTCCGAGCACAACATCAACACAGACTTCTTCGTCTTCCGCTCAGCCACCGCCAGCCACTGCACGAACACCGGCAACGCATCTGACTTCTTGGCGATCGGCCGCACCCACACGTAGCGGGTCTTGCGGTCCTTCAGCAGCAAGAAGTACAAGCTGCCATCCTGGGCAGCCACGCAGAATGGCCCGCAAAGGTCGATGTGCACAACGGCTAGCACGTCGTCGGCATCGGAGCCATGGTCGGGGAAGGTGTGTCGCGCCTGCTTCCCGCCAACGCACGAAACACACGGTAAGTTGGCGCCGGACGCCGACTTGAGGTCCATTCCGGTGGCGACCTCGTGCTTTGCCGAGCTCCGGATAGTGTCCATGGTGACGTGCGCAAGCCTCGCGTGCATCTTGTCCGGCGTTGCCTTCGTCGCCGAGACGATCGCTCGCAGGGCCACCACCTCCGTGGTGGGCGTCGTCTGCTTGGCCGAGCAGAGGCACAGGTTGGTGCAGAGAACACGCCCGGTGTACGTTGCCCGGCCGAGCACTTCTCCCGCCACCGAGACGAGTAGCATCCCGTCGCTGTCCTCCTGCAGCTTCACGCCGTGCTCCTTCAGCTTGCCGGCCGAAAGCAGGTTTGCTCGCACGCCCAGGACGTAGAGCACGTCGGGGATGAGCACCTGCTTCCCGGCCTCTCTTTGCAGAGCGACAGTGCCACGGCCCTGAACGTCCTAAGCGCCCCATTGAAGCCGCGCACGTGCTTCACATCGCCGCTTGACCCCAAGTCGACGAAGGCCTCCTTCGTCCCCATCAGGTGGTGCGAGCATCCGCTGTCAAGTAGGACCACCGTCGGGTTTGCCTGCACACCTGCTGCCACCGCCTGGAAGTCCTCACCGGCCTCCGGCGCCAGCGAGACGGTCGGCTCCACGACGCCGACCAGCGAGCATGGCGTCG